>JAYMTH010003186.1:0-11274 GCA_036897465.1 Pelargonium australe | reverse complement strand
AAAAAAAAAACATTGAATGTTGGGGGGTGTAGGAATGGGCCAGGCCCATTTGAGAGGGCCGTGAAGTACAGAGGCGAAAGGCGGGGCTTACGGATTCGAACTCACCGCTTGTCAGCGTCACCAACCATCTTCTTCAGCTCCCTCCCGCTGTTCTCTTACGTCTTCACTTTCACTCTCTTACATGTTACAACACAACACCACCACTAGCAGCTTTTTGTTTTGTTCCCTTCTCTCTCTCTCTCTCTCTCGTCTCTTCTCCTACAGTTTTCGCCGCCTCCACACTCATCACTCCTACACATTACACAATACTTCTCGCTCTCCAATGGCCAACTCCACTGAAGATCCACACCATCAATCCCACCTCCAATTCCAGCTGCTCCACTCTCACTCCCTCAATCGCTCTCTTCCTCTCCTACCTCCATCGCCTTCTTCCTCGCTCAGCCCATTCCCTCTCACTGCTTCTTCTCTCAACGTCGCCGCCGCCAATCATTCCTCCGCCGCTCGCACCGGCGAGGCGCATTCCGAATTCGCCAAGCTGGCGGTGGGTTTAGCTCTGTGATCATTGTGTTTTGCACCCGCGCGCGCTGTTTGTTTTGTTTTGTTTTATTTACGCGACTTTGTGAAATTGACTCGATTGCTGCTCCTGATGTTAGGTTTTTTGTTCTCGAACTAGAAATTTCATTCGCGTTTGGCTCAATTTGATCATCCATATGTGATTTTTCGGTGCTTTGGACTGGAGATCATTAAATTCTTGGCCGCGAATTTTTGTGATCGCTTGTTTCTCACACGCGCTTGCTGTGTGGGTTCATGGTTTCATGGTTTCAAATCTCAGTTTAGGAGAAAGGATTTGAACCTCCAGTCTTCGTTGATACATTCTAGACAGAATACTTGTCTTGGTAGTGAATTTGCATTGTATGGTTGATTGGTGATTTTTTGTTTATTGTTAGTGAAATTGCATTGTATGGTAGTTTGATGTATCTTTTTGCAAGTGCAAGTTTCATTCAGTGCAATGCTTAAATTTCAAATTCATGAGACTGTTAGCATTGAAGGGATGTGAGAGATTTCCTTTGATGGCAGCACTAACATTCACGCATCATTTATGTGTATAGTTCTTTAAACCAAAAAACCTAAAGTAAAGAAGTGATGATCCATCATTAGAATTGTTGAATGCCTTGTACAATGACTATTATTTAGTTCAATTGTGATTGCTGCTAACCATTGTTAGGTATTTGTCTATATCAGTACACTCAAAGAGCAGCTTATATGTGTATGTGTGTATATATATACATATATTTTTTTTTTGTCAGCCACTTGATAACAGGCTTTAATCCGTAGCTAGTTCAGTTGAGTAAATTTTGGTTCCAATGTGGTATTTATTTATGTACTCATTGCTTTGCTCCTCCATTGAGGCAAAAGTTTCCATTGTGCAAAACTTGGAACTTTAACTTTTACCCAATGTTTGATGTGTGTTCTTTTTTCTCCTCTATCACATATATGTCACAAAATTTATATAACTTGTGCAGTTGAAGCAAGCAAATGAGATATGCAACAGCAACGCTTGGTCTAGCGTACAGACTACCATTCCTGAACGTGGCAGCGTAATAAAAGCTAACTCAGTCAAATCAGAGCCTGGCTCAGGTGGAAAGCACTTTAATAAACCTAAGACAGCAAAAAATACCAAATCTGTGACTCAAAGATTAAATAATGGTAATATTCTCTTAAACCATCAACACGTAATTTATTGCAGGATCTATATGCTGGACCATCTTAATGAGCTTACTATGCTTTATATTGATTGATTGATTGTCACTCAGAGTCTCCCATTGGTCTGAATGCCGCTAGTTCTTGTCGCTACGATAGTTCTTTAGGTACGTTTATTTTATACAGTTACATATGACTGATCAAGTGGCATCACATTCATGAATCTGCAAAGATTTTGAACAATACTTGTTATTTTTCTTTACAGGATTGTTAACAAGGAAATTTGTCAAGTTGATCCAGGAGGCTGAGGATGGCATCCTTGATCTAAACATGACTGCTGATGTCTTAGAGGTATAGAAAATGTTTTCCTTAATACTTTCCAATGGGTATTTCAAAATGTACCCGTATACTTGGAAATTTTAGGGGCAAATATATCAACTTACTTTTCAGTGTAACAAGTTATTGGTAGAAATTTCTCTTATCTGCATATGTTTAGCATGCTTTCAGTTTACCTCAAACTCTATTTGTTGGCCTGATAGAATACTAGCACTTTTCTCTTATCGTTTGCATTATCTATCATCTCGGCTTCAACAGGTCCAGAAGCGGAGGATATATGATATTACGAATGTTCTTGAAGGAATAGGATTGATTGAAAAAACTTCGAAAAACCATATACGTTGGAGGTATTGATATTCATCTATTCTTGCATTTTATAAATGGGGAAATTGTTCATGACTACCTTGTATTATACACGTTCGGCAGTTAAGTACTCTAAACTATTTTTTGTAAGTTTGGAGTACCCTGAACTTTACAAATCCTATATTAACGGTGTTAATGTTATTACGAATTACCCAAATATTCTTATTCTCGCTAACCTAACCTAACTCATGTCACTTACCTAAACCCTTACTAACCCAACCCTCTCAAAAGCCCATAATACATTATCATTGTAGACTCAAATGTTCTCTCAAATGTTTTGGGATGAATTTTGATTTTTATTTGTCAATACCTTCAGTGTAGAGATAGATTGTGCTGGAATCTGAATGTTTTTGTTGCTGGAAAATGAGGGAAAGAAAATCTAGTCCAGAAACATATTAACAAATGAGAATATGAGATGAATTTCTGGAATTTCCATTATTTTGCAAATGAAAATTTTAAATATTAAATTTTCTAGTTGTTGGAATGTTTAAGTGTTCAAGCTATATGCGGCTGATTGATGATGAATTTAAAGGGGGTGTGGGCTATTCAGGGAATTTTGGAAATGTTTTGATCATGTGCGGCGCACATGATCATTTAAATGCCATTTTCTATCAAACATAACTGACAGAATGAGTTTTGGGTAGTTTAGGGTAATTATGTGCTGACAAAAATAGTTAAGAGTAATAAGTGCCAAAGGTGGTTATTTGCAATTTACCATTTATAAATTGATGATAGCTAACAATCCTTATAAACAGGGGATCCGACGTCTTGAGGCCACGGGAGCTAGATGATGAAGTTACTCGTTTAATGGTAAGGATTGATTGCTTTCTCTGAGATCATGGTTCTTGCATGTTGTACTTTAGGAGGCTTATCTACTCATTTTTATGATGCTTGTAGAATATGAGTGCATGGTACGTCAATTTCACTAGGTTAAACATTCAAACTAAATTTCTTCTTCTCTTCCTTGGCTATTGTCTCTAAATTTTGTGAGATTCGTACTTCTTTAGCGCAAGTTCTAGGTAGAAACAAAAGTATATTATGCTGAAAAAAGTTACAGACTGAGAATACTTGGCTTAAGAAAGGCAAAGTTAGGACTTGGATCTAATTGTTACTTAGGTTATGGCAATCTTGGGTAGAGTCATTATAGGTAGGTCTTGATGGGGCTAGATATACTAATGTTCCTATAAGATTAATGGACAACATGTTGGGGCAACTGAGGTTTCTATGTAATTTTCTCTTTAATTGCGATGTCTAAAGTGAGCTAATACATTTTTGGCCATTTCTCTCTAACAATTATGACCAACTTAAACTGTTTTTCTTAAACATAGGAGTTTTCCAAACACATCTGTAGAAGAGCTTTCAATTTCATGGACCATTCTAGATAGTTTTGCTATATTAGATCCATTAGCATTGTATAGGACAAAATACTTCTAATCTCAAACTGAATTTAGATTGTTCAATAATTATAATAATTGATAGTCTGATATTGCATGATTAAATGTCTCCGGTGCAAGTAACATTCAAACTCCCAAATCCTATAACAGTAACTGAATCTGCGTATTAAATTCTTGATCTTTTTTTGTACAGGCTGAAGTTAATACTTTACGTATGGATGAATCGATGCTTGATCATTCAATAAGGTTTAGTTAACTGGGATTCAGGAATTTTCTTACTCTTTTTATTTCAGTTGACAATAATAATCGGCCTGTTGAGC
This sequence comes from Pelargonium australe, assembly GCA_036897465.1. NCBI lineage: Eukaryota > Viridiplantae > Streptophyta > Magnoliopsida > Geraniales > Geraniaceae > Pelargonium > Pelargonium australe. Next base: position 7,160 of record JAYMTH010003186.1, on the reverse strand, counting down.
ATGTTGAGTTGTCATTTTGTTGTTTTCTTCAGTGAAAGAAAAGCATTTCTGAGGGCCTTGGAGCAAGATGAGAGTTACCAGACGTACTCTATCCTTAATAATTTTTTTAGTTTTTATTTATTTTATTTATTTTATTTTTACGATATATTTTGGTTCTTGCTTGATAACATATCTGCTTGGAATATCAGATTTGCCTTCATAACAGAGGACGATATTAACAGTCTTCAATGCTTCAAGGTCAATTTTCTAATATTTGGAGTTTCTTTGATGCACACAAACAAACACACACACATACACAATGTACAATGTTCCCTGAAACTCATTTTCAAGCTGTTTTGTTGTGTGACAGAATCAAACGCTGATTGCAATAAAAGCTCCTCAAGCTAGTAATATTGAGGTTCCTGATCCTGATGAGGTGGGTATCGTGGATAATTGGCATTGAAAATTTTGGAATGTTCAAACTATTTAATTGACTAATTATAATTTACATGAACAGGATATGGATTACCCCCAAAGACAGTTCAAATTGACAGTTAGGAGCACCACGGGGCCAATCAATTTGTACCTCTTGAGGTATTTGCTTTGTACGAGCACAAATTAGCTCACATGAAGTTGTGTAATATGTGTCAGCAACTTGATATTTATCAGCACACCTCATCTTCTAAGTTCTAACTGTGATGTTCATGACATTTGTAGCCAACATGAGGATTTAGTTATCGAGCAGGCAAAACCAGTTGATTCTAATGCCTTGAATGGTGACCCTCGTAATGTGGAAGATTCAGGTAGCCAGACTGATGTAAGGATGTCATCTTGCTCGCCACAGCCCCAGCTATCTGGGATTCGGAAGATAGTCCCTTCCGACAATGATGTGAGTGTATCTTGATGCGCTGCCTTAAATCGTGCCCTTTTCCGATTTCACTCAAATCTCACCATCACATTTTGGTACTTCTTTTTCGTAGGTTGATCACGACTATTGGTTTCACTCAGATCCTGAAGTTAGCATTTCAGATTTGTGGGGTAAGTAATCAAAAGCGGCATTAGGAAAAAGAAAAAAGGAAAGAAAACCTTGAACAGTTACCCTTCAGATCCATCCACAGGTCATTGTTTGGTGCAATTTCGTGATCTGAAAACACAGCATAGAATTTGGAGACCTTTCCAAAATCAAGAAACCTATACATTTATAAGATACAGCAAATGAGGAATGAAGGCAAAGACAATCTTCTGGGAGTGGTGCAACAAACTTGCATCTATCTATCTGCAAGGCATGTAGTAAAATAACAGAGAGATGATTAGTTATTCCAGATGATACAACCTCCTTTACCTCTCCCTCAATACTAAATTGAACTGTAAATTTTATAGGCATATTCTATTTTTTGAAATAATAAAAAGTTATAGCTTATTTACAGGTGATTTTGAAAGTTGATTTGTATTCTTTTTATCTGATAACTTTGTTAGTTTACTAAATTTGTTTAAACTATTACAGCAACAGGTGAGTCCAGAAAATAATATCCATCATGGCTTAATCCTCAAATTTCTGGTGATTTTCTGAAGCAGTCTTTTCCTTGAAAGTTCTGGTGAATTGTTTGCTTGGGCTCCTGCTGGGGTTTGGGAATGTGGTTTGGCCCATTCCATAACTAGTAGTATAATCAAAATGCCAATCTTACTCTAAACTAAACAATTGGATCTTAATAAATTTGAACAATTTCAGAATATGTTCTAATTTGGAAGAAATATTCAAAATTTTGTAAGTACATCTTGCTTACGTCATTGTGTAGCCATTTTAAAAAATATAAAAGTTAAATAAAAACTTTGGTTCATTAATGACATTCCTATCTCTTCCTTGAAGATAAAATCAGTTGTTTCAGAGTCTTTGTACTTTAGTTTATAAAAGAGAAAAACGATGTAGCTGTTTCTGGCAATTTGCACATGTCACGTGCTGCAAACTAAAAAAAAAAAAAAAAAAAACTGATTAGTAGTAACCACCAAATTAAAGCTGATTTTGCTTTGCTGACGTACGAAGAGACCGTTACTCACCAAACAATTTTGTATACAAAACATATATAAGCAGAGGTCAAATGAGATATGTGGATCAACCAATTTTCACCTAACTCACTTTCACCATGGACGACTTGATTAATCACAATAACATTATCTTTACCTAACTAACACCACTTTTATATACAGTACTATAATGGCATCGAAGTCTCCTGTAAACACCAGCCTTGTTTTATATATCAGATTCAATTTTAAAACTAGCTTTACTTTGTTACTTGCCATTTCTTTTCTTCCATGGTTGTTAGGGATGGACACGGAGCAGTTTTATTCCAAATTTTACTTGGGTTTATTCATCTTACTTAAAATGAATTATACATATATTATCTTTATGGTTTACAAGCTCTCAACTTTATTTTGTCTTTAATGTCTTCCCATGTGGATTAATAATTTCTAGCACTTGGAAGTTCAAAAAAAAAAATCTAAAACTTTAATTGAGAATAAAAAAATCAATTAATATTTGTATAATAGAGAAAATAATTTGAGCAAAGCATTTGTTTAGGTTGAATCAAACCAATAAAAGAGATGTTTTACCCAAATAACTAATATTTTCATTTATACATGTCGTGATGAATTAGTCAAAATCTATATGAATCAGTCCAAATATACGCATCCACTAGTTTTAAGTTTTAAATGAGATATCCAAATAATTAATAATTTTAACTCTCTACTATCTATAATATATGTTAGATCTAAAGTATTCTCTGGAGAGAGCATTATGACATCAGTTTCTGTGCAGAAAAATGTTCGTCTCGTTCAGAATGGATGCTTACGAGTTGTAGGTGTTCCCTAGGTCATGACCATCCCTACTTGCTATGTCTTATCTCGACAAGTTGCAATTTCTATTCCAATCAAAGATTCCACAACTCACAACAACTAAATTACTAAACGCATCCCCCACCTTTGACATTTCTTGTAAGCAATAAAATCTTATCATACTTAGAAGGATAAGATAGTCTCCTTATATTTTATAATTCTAATAAATAATGACAATGATTCCAAAGTTTAGGATCTCGCCACAATTGTTTATGCTTTCTTCCAAGAATCGAACTTTCATTTTTCAAACCTTTCAAATAACAACAAAACTTATTCATCACATTCCAGAGTAACTGACTAAAACATTTAACCCACCCCCTACTACCAACTTATGACCCTCCAACCAGTGCCAACAAAAATTAAAGCAACAAATGGAATCGAAGCTAAGGAACAAACATTTACATCGCTATCATCATCATCATCTAACACCCATTACCATCCATCTAACTGATCCAACTGCTAGTTTTGCTAGCAAGCTAAAATTTCATTAAAGACAACTGCGATTTTTAGCGGGTTGGTGCAGATCGTGCTTTCCTCAATCTGCCACGTGTTACGCGAATGGTTTCTTCCATCACCGTCTCTTTTGGAGGGTCTGCATTTTCACTTGCTGAAGGCACTGCTTCAATCTGCATTGCTTCTGCTTCAGGTGGTGCAGACTGGTTGCTAGACGCAGGTGCGGTATTTGCCTTCTCGAGTACCTTCAGAGCATTTGCCTTTTTAGCATTCAAAGCAGCTGCTTTGGGGGCTGCTTTGGGAATGGCTGCTTTAGCCACTTGAGAGGGACCTAATTCTGCTTCTACTTCCTTCTGGTACTGACTTGAAGATGTGCTAGAAGTGGGCGATGGTGGTTCTTCACTTGGTGGTTCTGCAGCAGCAGGTCGACGATTTGTTGTGGAAGGAGGTTGGCGAGCCCTGGGACCCTGCTGTTGTGGCTGTTATTTACAAAAAGGATGACATTTCAGAGAATGCACAAGTCTAGAAGATAGCAAACAAGGCACGGAAACACACTGATTTCTTGAGAGACTGCAATATGTTCCATATTTATACATGGTATGCACGAGGTTTTATAACAAACCCAATTCCACAGTTTCACATGAGCCATTATATACATGAAAAAAGATAAAGTAAAAGTAAAGCAAGTCTGTCTATAGTTAACCTTGTCACAAATACCTGAGCAGGGCGAGGCACCGGTGTTGACTGTGATGCAACATACTGCAAAATGTCGAAAACTCTAGTCTGACCATAGCTAAAAGCCCTTTGCCAATACACAATTGCCATATCTCCAGCCCTGGTCCTCAGTTCCAACAAGTTACGATCAATTTCTGTCTCATGCTTCGCAACGTATGGTCTAAAGAATGAATCATAGACGTATGTTGTTCCCTGAAACAGACATAATTGTATGTAAAAGGAAGTACTAGATGTAATAAATTCGATAAAATACTCAACAAGACAGTGATATGCTCAGTCCCACAGAATTTTCCATACCCTAGTCTTTGGGTACCAAAGATATATGAAGAATGCCAACTTAGCTTCACTATACATTGGGACCCTTCAAAAACCAAGATCAAGCACACACAATCAAAATACAAAATGAGCATATAAAAATATAAAAAAAACTCTCAACAAAATGGAATTAAGATCTCCTACCATGAAACAAACGCATCACCAACTCTCTCACAAACAGTCAATAGAGCAACTAAAATCCTGCAAGTCACAAGGAAATGGAAAGGAAAAGAAACATTAACCACTCCAATTTGTTTGACATTTTTTACACACCCAAAAAAGGTGATCAATAGCATACCAATATTGGCACCAAAAGCGAAGTTGCTCTATCTCAGGTTTATTCTTCTCTACAGTTTTGTAGCACTCGTAAGCTGGATAAGCATAACCAAGCACCATCCTGCAAAATGCAAACAGAGGGTAGGAAATCCAGAAGATCAATTTAGTATTAAAGCCAATGACTAATATAATTGGGTCACTGCACAACATACACAAGCCCTCTGGTGAGAAAGGATCCTATCATTTTCTACACCTGAAACCCTGAAATAAACAATCAACAAGAGACAGCAGGAGTTACAGATATAGATAATGTAATAGATACACAGTAGAGCAAATTCAATGAGTAAATATATAGCTACAAGTAAGTTGAAGCATACATTTCTGTTCGATATTGAAAATTATTCAAGACCAACAGAGTTAGTACAGATTACATAAATGAATTTGCACTTCTTACACGTCAAATTCTAGAGCATGAGAGCACAAGGAAATACATCAAAATAAGGGCAGAACACCAGATACATTATTCCCACAGTTCATATAATGGCATAAACTATGCTAAAGATGAAGCAAAGGTGAAGAGAATACAACAACAGATTCTTTTACCCATACATTATCAAGAAAAAAGATGAATTCAAATCAAGGTTTCAATGGAAAAAAGTTGTCAGGCTAGAGATCATACATAAGAAAAACTTGTGACATACAACATTTATATCTCTCTGTAGGGGCAAATCACTCAGAAAAAGAAGGAAAGCTCACTGGAAAAAAAATGTTTGTGAATTCAACTTACAGTACAAGATCTTAAAACTATATGCTACTTAAACCATAAAAACAAACTGGAAAACTCCAGCCCGAGTAAGCTTGACATTCTCCATACTTGAGGTAGCTTTTTCAAACTTCCGAAGCTAAAACAACACCCCACCTAATGCTGAATATCATAATATTTAGTTTATTCACCCCAACGTCAAAATGTTCTTTCTCTATGCTTCATTTCTCCTAGCAGCCAAGGAGATGCGTTCAAGTACAATACAAAATAAAACAAAGAGGGAGAGGAAAGAGACCGAGCTGATTCAAAAATACAAGCAACCAGTCCTTCAAATCTTAAAACTCATCACGAAATTTGATGGAATCCGAAGAATTAGGTAAAAATGAACCACTCAAACAAAATAGCTTTCAAACACAAACATACGCAAACGATCAAGATAGGATATCGCTATCCATCGAAATCTCCGTCACTCTCGACACAACAAAAACTGAAAATCCCCAAAACAAAATGCTTCAGAACGTTTCATGCCTCCGAATCGACGCGAAAATCAAAAGACAATCGAAATAACAAACAAAATATCCAATGCATAAATCGAACAAACAACAAACTACACAGAATTCAAACGCAGAACCAGAAAGAGGACGAGATATCAACGAGTACCTTTCAATTACTATCCAAAAATGAAATGGAGATAACAAACACTGGTGCAACAGAATCCAAATGGCCGAGACGGAGCACGGAGATCAGAGACACCGGTGAGTTCGACACGATCGCCGGCGTACGGACATAGGCGCGGCCGTAGAGGTGCCTCGGAGAGCCGTTGCGGTGTCGGCGGTGAGAGAGACTGAGGCGAGAGAGTATGACGAATGAATTAGAGCAGCAAAGCAGAAGAAGCAGTGTTTTGTTTTGTGCCGTTTTTTTAAATTCGTTTATTTATTTATTTTTTATTCAAAAAATTAGTAAATCTTCAATACGGATATAGCTTGTGGTTTTGGTAAAAACATTTCAGCTCCTCAAATTTAGAGAGCAATTACGATGCATCGCAATGCACGACCATGGTGTGAACGTTAGGCTTCTGTTACCGTTTGATTACTAACGGACGGCTTACGTGTCGAGAGATAAAAAAGGCCTTGACAGGTGTAAAGTTTTGTGTCACACAGGAAACATTCTCTAATTGGTACTACTTCTGAACCTTCTTTTTATTATTTATTACGTGTAAAAATATCGACTTTTTCATCTGCAAATTGAAACTTACTTTCTGTAGTTTACCATTTTGCCCCCGTAGAATGTTAAGTACGAGGCGTGGTGGCTGGTACGGGCAAGTGCTAGTTTGTAAATTCACGATAGGTAATTTGGTGATGATAAAGGCGAAATGGAGTCTTTTTGGCGAGTATTCAGTGAAGTATCTAATGTTATGTATTGTTGTGGATAACGAACAACGCTTATCCTATTATTGCCCCTAAAGAATTTAAAAATTATGGAGATGGACATGTGAAAATGACACTAGCCTCCTCAAATATTTTTAAATTTATCAATTTGACCCTTATAATCTTGCGAGTTCTCCTATATGAACAAGTTTGTATAGTAAAAAAAAGTGTTAAATGCTAAAATGGTACCTAAACTTTGTCCAATTACCCAATGTAGTACCTACTCTTTAATTGTACCAGATGTAATACCCACACTTCGATTTTGTACCCAATTTGATACCTACCGTCACCCTCCGTTAACAAATCCGTTAACTCCATCTATG
>JAYMTH010003185.1:0-11276 GCA_036897465.1 Pelargonium australe | reverse complement strand
CTGCTGCGGCAGGAGCTGCTTCAGCGTCTTCGCAATTCACCTATTCCAACGCCTCCTACTTCCCTATGCCCTTCCATCTCCAGCAATCCGACCCCATGGCTGCCTATCCCAAGCCCTATGTCGCCGCTCCGCCTCCTCCCACCGTCGCCATCGCCGCCCCGCCCATCTACCCCGCCCCCGTCCCCGGCGTCTATTCCTATCCCCAATTCCAGCAGGTCTCTGTATACTTCTATCTTCTCAAATAATCGACATTGGTTTGTTATGTGTTTGTAAATTTAGCGGTTTTTTATTTATTTATTATTTATTGTTGTTCCAATTACTGATTTTTGTATGACACTAAGGAGGGAGAGAAAAAGGAATGATTTTTGCGGACCAATGTCGTTGCTCTGTGCAGTTCAAAATGTGTGTTCTATAGGGATGGGTTCACTTTTGATGTTTTTTAGTGAATTTGGGGCTTGCGTTGATTGCTCTATTGTGTTTTTATTGTTATGTGTTATGTTTTGCTTTTCTTTGATGAATGCTGTTCGGTGGCTTGTTTCAATATCACTTTGTTGTTTTCCATTTTATATGAATCTTGTGAATACATGAAACATGGTTCTGAACTTAAGTGTTTCAGTTGTGTATACACTCATCTCAAGCCTATAACTTTATGACTTTGCTGTTCACATTACAGGCCCAACAATTATTTCAAAGGGATGCTCAGACGATTACACCAGAAGCTCTTGAGAGTGTAAAAGCTGCTCTTGCAAGCAGTGAGACTGAGCACAAAGCAGAAACAAAAAAGAAAGCTATACCTCGTAAAGCCGCTGGACAAAGTTGGGAGGATCCAACACTTGCAGAGTGGCCTGAAAGTAAGAATATTGAATCATGTTTTCCTTCCCTTATTTCTTTTTGTTGGTTCAATTTATATAGAAAAGAAAAAAAAATAGAGAACTATTTGTTTTTTTTGCCAATGATGTTAGGTCCCTAAAACATAGCTGTCTTGTTATGTCCCTTATGTTTTTGCTTTTGCTGTTGCTATTGCAGATGATTATCGCCTATTTTGTGGTGATCTTGGTAATGAGGTGAATGATGATGTTCTTTCGAAAGCATTCTCAAGATTTCCTTCCTTTAACATGGCACGAGTAAGTTTTTCTTACTGTCCTCTCTTTTCTTATTGTGTTTGCTTGGTGTGAATTTTTACATTTCATATCTTCAGATTTTTGTTTGAACTGCACAAAGTACCCGTTTTTAGGTGTACTCAAAATGGTGGGTATTCACTTGTTTACATGTAGGTTAGACATGTGACCCTCTGAATGGCCCACTTGTTAATGTATATTGGGTGCATTCTTCTTGTACAAATTATTTAAATTAACACATTAACATTACAATGTTTTTTTTTTCCTCAATATAGTTTTTGCACTTCATTAATATAGCAATACATGAGACCCCGTGTCACCAGCATCTTAATCATGTATTTTTTTTTTTTCACTGGTTGTGGGTTCTTCAAGTTTGCCTAGTCGGGGTTTGACAATTTTATATTGGATATGAACAGCTGTTATCAACATCCGGAGCTTAAGTCAGTTAAATTGACCTGACTTATGGACTAGCTTGAGTCGTAGGAACTCTTATAAGGTTAGTAGATTTGATAAATTCTTTAAATGGGTTGTGTTCTATATTTGTAGAACCTTAACTACAAAGTACTTGTGCAAATCATGACTGTAAATACTTCAATGATCTTTTTACAAGTTAAAATTTCTCACGTTTCCTTGTAGGAGTGTAGGTATCTGTTTGAGTCTTACTCTAACAGATACATAGTCTAACTGTTGAAGTCATAGAGTTTTCTGCATTTTCTTAAAAACTTGTATAGGCTTTAAACAGTACAAGAAAGAGAGAATATTTTGGTTTTGCTTTCGGATGATAAACTTTGAAAATAGACTTCCTCAGTGTTTACACTGAATTTAACTTATGCTGGTGGCACTGTTTTGTGAATGAAGGGTGTTAAGGTGTTTGTATCATGGTATCTGAACTTGTGGTTATCATCTGGCATGTTTCTCTCTTTAGTGTAAGATGGTAATTGCTTTGGTTGGTTCTCTTGTCCTGATTGTAATTTTGTTAGTCTTTTTCATTATATTCTGAATTGGAGACTTAGAATGTGAACATACATACTTTTTCATGCTCCTAGGTTGTCAGAGATAAGCGAACTGGAAAAACCAAGGGCTATGGATTTGTTAGCTTTGCCAATCCATCAGATCTTGCAGGAGCTCTTAAAGAAATGAATGGTAAGAGTTTCTTTTCTTTTCCTTTTTCTCTCTCCCCTCCCATCTCATAGATTTGCTGGCATGACTCATGAAGTATTGAGCACAATACCATAGCATCACCAACAAACTGCTGCAAATGTAGGAAATAATTTTGTGCAAGTGTTACTGATGCTGCACAGAATCTATATAGAAAAATTTAAATCCCAAGTGAGCCTAATTTTTCTTCTAAGAAGGTTAGGCATTTAAGTTGTGCTTGCATGCTATTCCTCCAAATTATTGATGATTTGAGATCCTTGCGGTCCTTGACACTTGACAGTTTATATAGTTGCGGGTTTCTGGCATGGGGAATCATGAGTGGTGGTCACTTAGTAATATTCTTGATTTTAGTGTTTGTATCAGTCACTAGCTGGCATCGTTGATTAGATGCTGAAGACCAAAATGTTAGGTCTGGTAATCTACAATGAAAAGAGAATGAGTCTGCAATTGATATTAGCATCTGAAATGCATCTTTTGATGTATATAGTTCTCTTCAAGAGGATGAACTATGCGTGGTAGTCTTCTAAATTGGATTGTTAAGAGTGAGATCTCAATGTGGCTAAGTGTTTAAAATTCTAACGTGATAATGTTAAGACATTTCAGTTTCTGGAGTATGAATGTTTGTGATGCTAATTGGAACCTTAATTTCAGGCAAATATGTTGGGAATCGACCAATCAAATTGCGCAAGAGCAACTGGAAGGAAAGAACGGATTTTGACGCCCTTGAAAGGCAAAAGGTAGGCTCCCCATGTTCCTGCTCTGAGTTTCTTCTTTATACATTGCTTGGTTGCTTACGTGGATGTTTCGTGATTGCCTTTTCAGAATCATACTCAGAAGAAACCAAAACTCTCCAAGAAGAGTGTACTGCACAAGTAACTGCCATAGCGTGTAAAGATGAGCTATGATAATCAAAGAATTAGGTTGAGAGGTGTATTCTGATTGGCCTTTCTCGTTCACTCTTGTACTTTTGCATCTTCTGTTAGGCATCGAAGTCGCCTTTGTAAACATATTTGAACAGTTGAGTTATTAACTTGAAACATGAGCTGTTAAGGCTCATTTTCGTTTATGCTATTTCTCGAACATAATAGTAGGTTTGTGAACATCTTATGTCGGGTGTCCTATTAAGTCGCCGATGTTAACACTTCTAGCATTGAAGCTTTGAAAAATCCGATACAAAGTTAACCCTGAATACTTGAGTGACAAATTTTGTTTTCACTTAAGTCTAAACCCTTACAAACTACTAAAATTATTTTGATTAAAGCTTTAATGGCTTGTTTGGGTCGTCTACTTTTCTCATGCAGAACCAATCTTTAGACATTCAGTTCAAAAGATGTTTGGCTATTGATATTCTGTAGCATCAACTTTTAGACTTTCCCTCGCACGGGAACTCTGGCAGGAGATTTTTCCACAAGAGAACTTACCGTAGCTCCTGTGAAAAATCTTTGCCCCATAATACTCTTCATCCTCTTACCTCATCCCCAACAACATTCTTAAGCTTCATATCAAATTAGTAGAGAGTAGAGAGGACATAAGTTGCAGAAAGAGAATGATAGATAGGACCGACTATAGAGAGAGTTGGAAAATGAAGGTTAACCACATATAGATGAGGGTAGACCATGAACCCAAAAGAAGTGATCAACAGCGAATGTTGATCCACACTACTACACTAGTAATGGTCGGCCATTGAGCAAGAGAAGGATAGGCAAAGAGGGTCGACCATAGAGACAAAAGAAGTACAGTGAAGGCTGACCACAAACTGATAATAGTAGACCATGAAGTAAGAGGAGGTAATCAATAGAAAAAAAAAACCGACTACATACATATGATGGTATACTATAGAGCAAGAAGAGGATAGATAAAGAGTCAACCACATAGTTAGATGACGTGATGTATGTCAGTAATTACATATATATGATGGTCGACCATACATAGAGAATGTCGACCACGTAGTTAGATGATTTGATATTTGTCAATAATCACATACGAGGGTAGACCACAAAGAGAGATGGTCAACCGCATAGCTATTTTATTTATATGTTCATATCAAAGGGTTTTTTAGACATTTCAAAATTCAAACAAATTTGCCAATCAATCTCATATTCCAAAAATCATTTTCAATCTTCTTCCGACATTGCTTTACCAAACAAATCATTTATTCTCTAAAAACATTTTACCTCCTCCTTTCCGGCTACCTCTATATAAACAACCCAAACAAGCCCTAAGGGTCAACCCCAAAATTGAAGATTGAGATCAAGCATTTTAACGATTTTTTTTAATCCCCATTCCAGCTAAAGAATGAAGAAATGATCTTTAAAATATCCATGTCTGTTCAAACCTGTACGTTGAAGATAAAATTGAATTTTCTTTCTAGTAAAAGCATCCCAAAATGTGATGTCAAATGATACATTTCACGAACCCAAGCTTAGTTCATTGGTTAACTCAGATACAACTTCATTTACAGAGCAATCTGAGCACACAAGTTTCTCTTTAGAAACTACAACTCCCTACTCCTGTCTAGAAACTGTTTCCAGATATTTCTGGAACATCGTCGAGCCATTAAATGTAGTTCCCATAACAATTGGATTTCGGTCTTTCTCAATCAAGAAAAGCAATCTGTTCTCACAACAATACTAGAGATAAAAGGCATCTAACTACATTGTACGCAGAAATCCACGGACTTCGATTAGAAAGTTGTTTAGATTCTTCCTGAATCTCTGATAATTTGTACGATCAAGGGTTGAGGAAAGCTGATTTGAGCTGGTGAGTGAATGTAATGCATTCTGGAGCCTTGATCTTAGAACCGCATTTGGTTGCTTCTCTATCAATTCATTGCCTAATCTCTGCAAGAAAAAAAAAATTTAACAACTCAGAACACGCATGCACAGGTCATAGCTAGATGCAATTATTATGGAATGGAGCTATTTCACGGGATAATTATTCCTCGACCCCGTCTATAGAACAAAACAAAAAAAGTGCATTTTTTGGCAAGTGCATGGACAAACAGTAAAAGGTAGTGGTTAGTTTCAATCTAGCAAATTCTTTAATATGCCCCGAGGAAGCTCAAAGAAGTTCCAGTTGAAAACTATAACCTAAAGAAGTTTCTTAGATTTAAAAATTAGAACACCCACAGAGCTATTCAACTAAAAGAGAAAGGAACAGTAAACAGTCAGATGTCTTCACAATGGTAACCCCAATTCGGATGGATTTTTTAAGCTCCACCCCGTCCCATTCGGGGATCAGATTTCCCCATCACCATTGGGGTTCCCCATTTAAATTTGAAGGATCATAAAAAAAAACAATGAATATTAACCAGAGTTGCTCAAACATTAACAAATATTTAACATGCTAATCATATAAATATTCAAAAATCAAACAATTACATGTAACATGATTTTAGTTCTAAACACTAAATTCAACCTAAAACTAATAAAACATAAATCTGTATAAAAATATAATTTTTTTTACTTTCAAAAAGTATATTAGGATCCCCCGTCCCATCCCCAATCATGAACTGTGGACAACTTTTTCCAATCCCCTATAATTTTACATCTCCACCGAGATCGGAGGAAATTGTCGTCCCTTCACATAAGTGCACATAGTTAACAACAAACGAGTTCATTTACTTTTGTTTATATGTTCAAGCACTTGACAACTATATACAGATGCACAAAACTTCAGATAGAGTTTGTCAAATACACACCTGGTACAGGCCCTGTTCACAAAGGATCAATGGCAGGAGAGCGTCAGCTGCAGCACTAACTAGATCGGGACTGTAACCAAAAACATGGTTTTAGAATACTATAGTACAGAAAGGGCTCAAGGGAGGGAAATTTAAACTAATGTATGTTTGTACGATTAGGATTCCACAAACTTATAAAGAACACTGAAACTGTAGAAGTTAAGTATGGAGTCCATGTAGGTGAGTATTTGTAATGTTATCAATCACTTTTTTTTCCAGTAAACTTTTTAAAGTTAAATCATTATCTACCTGTAATCCTCAAAAAGGATTAACTGAAGCAATGAGCGAAGAAATCGGCTTAAAATGCCTTCCTGCAAAGTTCCATTTGGGTCCTTAAGACCCGCAGCATTTGACCCCAAGCCTAATTTCCCAGCACCTGTCTCTTTGTAGTGGTAGGAAGCGAGTGCTTTTAGCGCTCTCAGGCACATATCAACTACTTCTGTGTCCTGCAACATGAACCAAAGAAAGCTCAGCAAGAAAAAAACTAACAAAAACTCTAGGTGGGATCACAATAATACACTTCTCAGAGAAATTATGTGTATCCATTGAAGCAAATCCATTTGCAGACCAGCAAATAAAAAAAAAATTAAATAAAAAAAAAAACATTTTATCAATACTTATTGTCACTAACAAATTTGAAAGCCATATTTACCTGATGGCGAAGACCAAAATCAAGAGTTTGAAGCACATGAGAAAAGGCTTCACCATTTAGCTGAGCAACCATTTCAGGATAAACCTCCAACATATGTGACAGCAATGAGAAATACTGCAAAAAAAAAAAAAAAAAAAAAAAAAAGATACATCAGCCTTAACAACAACAACGACCATATATATCAATAAATGATGTTCGTTCCATAAAATCTTACATCATGACAAAGCTTCGGATACTTTAGAAGGTCCAAAGATATAAGAGGTGTAACTATGTGAAGGCCGAAGAACACAACCTGCAACCCAATTGCATTAGGCGATTTCAAAGGAATTTTATACAGGAACCATAAATGAGACTACCTGAGAAATATTCGTTCCCTGCCCCTCAACAGAATCTGATGAGAAATCGACCTGCAACGTTTACCACACTCAACAAAGCTCAGTTGAAGCCTAACACTAGTTAATTCATAAAAATCAAGTATGAAATTTCAAAATACAATGAAAGAATAAAAGAAAAACCTACTAAATCTTTTGAACAAAGATTTGAAAGGAGTTGAAGCAGTGCACGTAAGTCCTTGTATTTCTCAGTCTTTTCTTCACTAATTAAGCTGGCTGACAGACTCAATGATATCTGGAAAGGGAAATAAGAAAACAAAATGAATAAAAGCAAATAAAAAAGGTCTGAATGGAAAAATCACATTCATATTTACGACAAACCAGATAGTCATTATTGAATTATTAAAGAAAATATAGCATATTGACTTGTAATCCTTTTTTCAACACAATCTAGCCTCATATAGGAAGATTTTTTTAGGGTAAATATCTTTTTTCTATTATGTTGCTGGTGTACAGAGAAAAATTTGTCAACCCTACAAAATACTGATGGGACGTGGGTAGTTGGAATGCAGCAAGCCAACACTCAACAGTGGCCAATACCTGGAAGGAGATGGACAATATAATGTAGATGCTGGAATAGGCTCCAATTTAAATATAATAACGACTAACAGCAAGGCATTCAAACTTTCAAGGCAATGTGTTACAGGATCCAATAAGCATGACCACAAAAATACATTGGCAGGGTTCAAGGTAACCACACTTCATGTTTCAACTTGCATCCTAGGGCACCGAGATTCTGATAAACAGTTGTCTTTATCCAAATCAAATGTTATATAAATGTTACAGATTCCAGAAAAGATGGTTCACGAGATATAATTGGAATTTATGTTCAATAAACACATAAGAATGCATACTGCATAACTCAATTGAAAGGAATGGGTATTTATCCATGTAGCTAGCAATCCAAATATACTATCCCTAGAAACTAAAATATACGCAACAATCCCAGAGAAAAAACATACATATAAAAGAGAAAAAATGGTGAACAATGTCATCACCTAGGACCATATATCCTTCAGTTTTAAGTAGAATTATTGAACCTAGTATGACATCAAAAGTAAGAAAAAACTACCTTGCCAATATTATGAGATGAGTAAAGCTGCAGTAAACGCATGCAGAAATTAACAGTAACAGCTGTTTCTTGAGCCTCTAGGTAAGTGATTTGCCCATCCACCCAGTCAACAACAAATTTAAGCAGTAGATAAACAACTGCAGACTAAGCAATAAATTGTGAGAGATTAGATGGAAAAAAACAATATTTGCAATGAGTTTCATATGCAACAAATCATGAAGTATGCTTCCAAAAAAAAAAAAAAGTGCGACTCCGTTAAGCACACACGAAATTATCCTACACATCAGGCAGTTCCTTCAGTTCATAGAGATTGCCTGTTATTAGCAACCAATGAATGTGAATTTGTGAATGTATGATTATTAGTTAAGTCCTACTGGAAGATAGAATCTAATAGTTTGAAGATGAACTGTTTTGAATAAAATACAATCATGAATATAATACCTCATGTTTGTAGACTTCAAGAAGAACCAGAATAGGGTTCATTACAGAGAATCCCATTTCATATATTGCCTTCTGTGTACGAGGTTCTGAGGCCCCAGCAGCTCCACGAAGCCGCTCCAGCAAGCAAGTAACCTACAAGATGCCCATTACTTTGTCTAAGAACATTAACTGTCCTTGAGGACACTTCTTGGAAAATACAGGAATTTTGGAATAACTTTGCACCAGAAAATAGTACTTACCGACAATATTACGTCTGGTTGTTGAGCAACAGTTTTGAGGTCATTCTTGTTCGATATGTCCACTAAATACGCTGTCATATGACCCATGAGGTCCCTCACGTATCTTTAAGTAGTATGTAGAAATTTGTTTGTGTTACAACTTAAGAATACAAATGGAAAAAAAAAAATCATATATAATATAAAATTTAGATGACTCACTGATTGGATGTATCTGTATTTCTCATGGCCGAAGCTGAAAGAACAAGTGTTTGGGCCAGTGAGCGCTGAAACAGAATATAAACATCAGTCAAGAAAGTCGGAATAGTACAAGAACTCAGTAAACCCAAATATGAGGAGTTTCTACCTGGTGAGCTGTATTTAACATGAACAAAGTCTTCTCATTAGCAAAAGCATTTGCAAATTCACGCCACGAGTCCTGCAACACAAATCAAGACAGAATATTTGAGACAGCAATTCTTCAATAAAGTTTAAATAAACCAATGCATACATACAAAAATTTAATTTTGAGACTCTAATTTTCCATTGCATAAAAATATACTAGATCATGGCTTGCTAGTCACCGGAGAGTTTAAATTTCCTGAATTGCAAAACCATAAAGCTGTGCTATATAGCCTTTGCAATGTTTAGCAAACAAATAAGGGGGTAAATGATATTGCCAACACCTTCAGTATGTTCAACTGGAACTTCAAACAAGGTTGCTTAGTTTCTTTTAACATGAAAAAAAGAGACATCAAAATGGAATCGGACATTTTCCAAGAAAAAGAAAAATGCAAACCTAAATCCTCTGAAATAATTTTCTCATGGGGAGAGAAAGCAGTTGGAAAGAAATAAATTGAATTTATATTATCATCTCATACTGATTAGAATGTGCTCATGATTTTTATATATGATATACTTGCTAAACATGACTATTGACCTGAATTGAGCAAGCAAATTATATTAGATCAACTGCATGTACTCTAATTTTGGACAAGACCTCAACTACCATATATGCATTATAAGCATTCACATAATTTTTCTAATAAAAAAAACAATGAGATTAAAATACAGTATCCGATCCCACAGTTGGGATGAAGCGTAGTTGCAGAAACACTAAAATACAGATTAATGCGTTTGATACTGGAAATATACATGATATTAAACTCACCAGTGCAATGAGATGAACACATACATCTTTACGTCGAACAAGTGTGTGGAGTAACTGGAAACAAGTGAGACCCTGTCCAAAATATAGCAGCATGAATAACATCGACATTTGGTTCTGCCTGAACAAGAGATTAAAAACAATGCTGGATTTGAAAAGGTTAATCTGCCATTTAAATCATTCATAAACATACTATTAGTGGAAGTTCTCCTATTACCAAGGGCAGGCAACCTTGTACAACGTATAAATCATCAAAGTCTCAGGGCATCATGAATGACATTTATAACTTCACAGTTAAAATTTGTACCCATGGTCATGTAATGCAGTCAAAACTAAAGAATAATATAAGTATCTCAAATTTTAAGAATCGGTTTTACTGCTTAACCTGCAAATCCTTCTCCCCAGGATACGACACAAGTGTTGTCATGGAGATACGAACAATAATCTCAAGTATAATTTTGCCTTGATTATATTCTCCAAAGAAACTAAGCAACGCTTTCCTGGAACCTGAACTCTGAAGCTGATGCCCATAAGCAAGGCATGTACTGCTATTACTGTCTCTAGCTTCTTCAAGAGGCATTAGGTACGTATGGGACCATCTTGCAAGAAACCATATGATAGCCTGCATAGAGCAAGTATCAAAATAGCATGACTAGGAAATAATAAGAAATTTTCAAATTTTAATACATATCATCTTACAACACCTTTCTCTATATACTACATATCAAAGTCTGAATGGATTATCAAAGAAACTCATTGGCACCACAACATTATATGATCTTCAATTCCTGAAGTGCAAATGGCACACTGAACCGTCTCCAGTATAATATGAATGTAATTTGAAACAAAGAGTAGAAGCCAAACGTGCAGCGGTAAAGCCAGCATGGCACTAATGATTGGCCTGGCTTTACATGCAATGGAAGAGATAGTGTGCATTCTTCAATTAAGGATCCGTCCTCATGCTAGATGGCTTAGAGCCAACACCATACTGACCAATCTTAACTTTACAAAGGATTTAAAGTTGTTTTTCAAATAGAAATTTTAAGCCTATATGCATAGATGCAAAGATAATTAAAGTGGAAAAGGAAATCAAGGTTACGCAACAACAGCTGACGCTGAATATATATTACCTCCATAAGCCGAGGACTAAAGACTGATGCTCTCATTTCTGGATATAAACACTGCTCAGAGAACTTGATAATTGAGCTGCATTAAATCGTAAAAACCAACACAAATTAATAAATTTGCATTTGTTGACGGAAAAGTATCACAATAAATAATAGGTAGAAGTCCGACTTTGATCAAGGCCATGAAGAAGCAG
>JAYMTH010003184.1:0-11276 GCA_036897465.1 Pelargonium australe | reverse complement strand
AATAAATAAATAAATTATAATTTTGAATATGATATCCGTAATTTTGAATTCATCATATTGAGCGTGCTCAATTACAACGGCTAGTCTCTCTGTTTCTACTTCCTCTCTCCATCCTCTTTCTTCTTTCACCTTTCAAAAATTGATCACATTTTGTCCTTGCAATTGCACCATCATCATCATCATCATCGTCTTCTTCTTCCTCTTTCCCCAAAACAAAACAAATTTATAAAACTTGGTAGATCGCGACTCTGCTTTCTCTCACCCATCTCTTTCACGTTTAGGTCGATCGCTATTGCACCATCGTCATTGTCTCTTTTGTGTTTCCTTTTCCTCACAAACAGTCTTCTTCTTGCTCTTTCCCAAGAAACAATTTCTCTAATTATTTAAGAAACGGGCCTCTTTAGGATTTTCCTTGCCGGACTTCTTCGATTCCTTCCCCAACTTGCAGAATTTCACTGGGTCACTTCCGGCATCGGCGAATCTGAGATCCTGAATCTGTGGGTTAACAATCAGGCTACTGGGTTTTCGGGGACTGTGGAGGTGCTGACCCAGGTATGGCTCCAGAAGAACCACCATCAACCCATGCCCTCTCTCCCTCCATCTTCATCTTCAACTCATAATTTGGACCTTAGGTTTCTTCCGATACATTCTATGCTCTGATTTATTTTGACTCAGTCCGATCTATACTAAACCAACTTTTTTCTTCTTTTTTTTGCTGATCCGGTTCAGATTTGTCTTGACCTGTTGTGTTCTCAACTGGGATTCGTTTAGTTTCTTTTCTTAGCAAAAAAGAAGGGGACCGTGTTTCTTCTTTGGTTTCAGAATCTGGGTTCTGGTTGGTGTCTCAATGAAGAAGGTACGAGACTTAAAATTTTGATTTTACTTCTATGCTGTGTTCAAGGGTTTGTGATGAACTTTTTTCCTGACAATTTTTTTGTTGAGTTTTGCAGGTTTTTCACTGTTGGGATTAAGAGACAGAGTGGTGAGTGACCCATTTGTTGCTTTGAGAAAGTGGAATGATGATGATGGAGAGCTTGATCCTTGTTCTTGGTTTGGAGTGGATGGCTCAGATGGAAAAGTTGTGAATTTGTGAGTTTTTTATTACCATTTGCTTAATTAGTAATGTTCTTCCTTGTTTTTTTTGGATTCCATTGATTTGCTTGTTTTAGGGGTTGGAAAAACGAATTGGACTGTACCTGCTTGAAGGGTTTATTGAAAAGTTGTCGGTCTCTTCGGGAAATTGTACCTGTTTTATATCCGTACTTCAAATATTTTTATCAAAGATATGCTTGAAGCATGAGTTTGATCAAATTGCCTCAGAAAACTTTTCTGATATAAGTGTTCTTAGTTAACTACTGAGAATCTAGAAAAAAAGAATTGCACATAAACTTGAAAACATGCAAGCCAAGGAAGCAATAGTGAAGTTATAGGGTTTTCGCCTCTTTTTTTTCTTTCTTTGAGATCAATATGTATGTGCATTGTGAATAGTGTTACATAAACAAAAGTATTGGCAGATCACATTGTGTAGTTCTTCTAATAGAAATAGTGGGTGGTGTTTATATCTTGTTTACTGAATTTATTTTGATATTTGTTGCTATGCTTGTGATCTAAGCTTCCAACGGTCATATTTTGAGGAACTGGCGAGAAAGGGAGGAAGTAGCAGCAAAATTGTTTAACGGTTGAGTCAGGCATTAATGAAATGTTGCGTTTCAATGCCTTGTCGGTTTAAGTGACACTATGCGTTTTATGGTTTGTATATTATTCTGTCATTTTAGATTAGCGAGTTCATGTCATCTTGTTAGTGGAGTCTGTTAGTGTTGTTGCAGGTTAGTAAGTTAGTTGAAGAGGAAGGTGAAGTATATAGCTCTGTGATTGTACTGTGTAAGGTTTTGTTCACGAAATTGATAGTTCGATCTTGTGATCTTGGCTCTGAGTAATCATGGTGTGTGTGTCGTTGCTGCTTTTGTCTGCAATTACAGTTGATAGACAAGGATCCGAGCAGGGCAATTTCCCTGTTTTGGGCTGCAATCAATGCTGGCGATCGAGTTGATAGCGCCTTGAAAGACATGGCAATAGTGATGAAACAATTAAATCGAGCTGATGAGGCAATTGAGGCAATCAAATCTTTTCGTCATCTATGCCCCTATGATGCTCAAGGATCTCTTGATAATGTGCTAGTTGAGCTCTACAAGGTAAATACCATTACTTAACTTCATTTCAGTTTCTACTTTGTGTTATTTGTATAGAAAATATATATATTTTGTGTTGGAATTTCTAAGAGAGGAAACAGTGCCACTTTTATGGTTTCGTTGCTGATGTGAGTTAGTTAACCAAACGTGGTCGTTCCATTTTGTTACTGGTTTCTGTTTGCGTTTTGATCCTTTTATTGCTGTTTGGCTTGCTTGTTGGACAAGAATGTTGTCTCTCTGTTTCAATTTTGTACTGTGTTTTTTTGCTGTGTTGTCCTGCCAGCTGGTTGTTTTGTACCTCATTTTGAGGGCCTTTGATATTCTGAAAAGTTCATTATGAGAAATAGAAATTTATCGTCTCTTTTGAGGCTTGGCTCTGTTCTTGTGTGAAGAATAGGGAGTGTGTGAGTGAATCTGCTGTGACTTATCAGTGGTATACTCTATACATAAACTTTGTAACTTTTGGTTATAACTTTATTAAATTGAGATTGGGAGTGCCTCATAGGGTATAAGACCTAAAACCTTTTAGCTCCTGTTTTCAAGAGCTAAAAGTGCTCCGGAAATATCGTCATCCCGAAATGCAGCTTTCCTTTATAAGAAACATGGTATAAGCGTTTCTTTATTGAAAAGTTTTAGTTGTAATCTAACAAGTAAAAAATAAAGAAGAAATCTCCATTTTTTTAACAGTTAACACTTAGGATTCCCTTTTTTTATAAATTAAGTCAAAATAGAAACATATGCGGCTAAAAGGATTGGGTCCTAAGATTTTTTTAAATGCTTGGATTCTTTCTAATGTGGATTTACCCTGTTTTTTTGTACATAATTGAGCAATTTAGTCTGGAATTGTTATGAAGTATTAAACTAATAAATAATCAAATTCGAACTAACGGCCTGAAACCCATAGTTTTAATTGCTCATTTTAATTATATAGGCTAACCGGGATACATTTAGTAGACACTGTTTCCTTATCGGACTATTCTATCCCGCTATAAGAAATCGGGGTATAAAAAGACCCCCTTATTTGCTGGGGTACACAGCTTTTTATCATGATATCCTGATCAGGTCTTCTTTGAAAAAATACGAGAGTGGAATTTTAACTTGTGCTGACTCTGTAGAATGGTATTTTTTGAAGCTTTGTAATTTAAATAAAACTTATTTGAAATATGAAACTTCATACACCTGCTTCATAGAAGGAAAAGCGATGTTTTTTGAGATCCTTAGAGGCTTAGACTCATTATACTAAGCATTGAATAGGCCGGTATTCACCTTATAAATCTTTCAAATCAACAATGGATCCGAGAGGCGATACCACTAAAGTAAAAGAGTTATAAAAGTATGTTGGAAGAAATTTTGACGATATTATTCAAAGTAATATAAAGAGGGTGGGTAAAGAGCTGTAGTTCATCTATTGACTAATTTAAGCTAAGATATGAGACCATATTCCTTAATGTTCTAGTTTCTAGGGTATCTTGGGTCTAGGATTCGTAGAGACTCAAGTAAAAATCCTGGCAATGAAGTAACGGGTCCTTTACTAGTTGCTTCGGATGCCCTCTACTCGCTATGCTAATGTAAACATTACAGTAATCCACCCTCTTACAACGATAGAAGACAAACAAGATTTTTCTTATCTGCAAAAATTATTCTATTTGGTACGGAAAAAGCTTTTAATTAAAAAATAGGCACCCAATTACTTTGGAACCTTAAGAGACTCATTAGGAAAGATTTTTTTTTTTTGATAAGCGACGGCCTAAAGGTGTATATATACAAGTAACCAATAATGTTGAGTGAGAATTGATCCTGAGACCTCCTCCCACTCACACAGCTGGATTAACCAACTGCGCCACCCTTAGTGGTTGCATTATAAGTAAAACTGACCTTCTTTCATACTAAAAATGTGTAAACGAGATCTCTAAAGTCTTATAAATTAAAGATTGTAGTCATCGCCTTTAGGATTTCGAGAAGTAGTAAACAATTTACAGAGTCTATGAAAACTTAAATTAAGTCTAGATATTTTTAAATGTAGTTATAATTGGAATCTTCAAGTCCAGGAATTTTTCTGATCCTGGCCCATTAAGAAGAGGCCTCGCGGGTTCGAACCCTGTTTGAATCTCTTGCTTTGCTGTTTATTAAGTATTTAGGATTATAAAGTTCTGCATTAAACTGTTTAAAGCAATAAGTTAGGTAAAGCGTATACCAAAAGGTTTTTATTCCATGGATTCAAGTCCCGGGTTTGGCCTATCTCTGATTCAAGCAAGAGTTTATACACTATACTCTAAAAAAAGTACGGTTGCAAAGTGTGGTATATATTTGTTCTCATTCCTTTTGTTCCTGCCATATGTTGTTGGTACTGAAAAAGATAAATCACTTGTTTGAAAGTATAAGGAATTTTCTTTATTCCATTTTTGTTAATTGTATAAGGATGTAAATCAATTGTCTAAATTAAGCTACTGATAAGGTAAGTTAGGTTAGCTTCTGGTGACTGAAATGGTAGGCAAATTAAGTTTGTTTATCTATGAGACATAGTGGCATCTATATATTATGATGCATCTGAGGGTGGGTCTTGGTTTATTTCAAATACTGAACACAATATGTTTCGGAATTAATATTAGTTTTGACAGCATCCCTTTCAATTTGTATGTTTCATCAGAGGTCAGGTAGAATTGAAGAAGAAATCGAAATGCTTCAGCGCAAGCTGAAAAATATTGAAGAAGGTACAGCTTTCTGTGGAAAGAGGACAAAGATAGCAAGGTCGCAAGGCAAGAAGATACAAATAACCATCGAACAAGAAAAGTCAAGGTGGATATTACACTATCTCTTTGTAATTACATATTTATTCCATGAACTCCCTGCTTCGTGAATGTGACTTCCGTCTTCCATCCTTGCAGGATACTTGGGAACTTGGCTTGGGCTTACATGCAGTTAAACAATTATACAACTGCTGAGGAAATATACAGGCTAGTTCTTTCTCGCACTGAAAATATCTATCTTGATATATAACGTTATGATTTATTATTGTTCTCAATGAATGTTCCCTTCTTTTGTTCATGAAATTTGCATTATTGTTGCAGGAAAGCTCTATCCTTGGAGCCAGACAAGAACAAGCAGTGCAATCTGGCAATTTGCTTGATGCACTTGAACAGGATAACAGAAGCAAAGTCTCTGCTTCTGGCTGTAAAAGCGTCTTCTAGACATAAGGAGTTGGACGAATCCTGTGCTAATTCTCTAGAGCGTGGTTTGCAGATGTTGAATGAACTAGAATCAGAATCAGTGTTGCAACCAACTGAAAATGAAGCAGACAACCGCAACAATACCCAAAGATCTTCCATGCTACCAGTTAATAGAAATTTGGAAGAAGCTTTCGGTTCCATGAATGGAGGCCAGGACTATCTGTCTGGATCAACAGTTTCTAGAAGAGATGGATCCGATGAAGAAACAGTGGTGCTAAATGAACAGAAAAGAGGGCTATCTGGTTGTCATCACCTTAAGAATCAGGAGAGTTTGTCTGGCCAAAAAAGCACACCATTGAGTATGAAAAACAGTTCACTGTGTTCTCCGCAGACTGCATTTGTTGATAGATGGAACAAAGGTTCGTTCTCTGAAAACCCACGCGACAGGCAGGGTTCTTCTCCAGGAGAAAATCAGGATAATGCTGTTGGAATAAATGTTAGTTCTGCAAGAAAAAACGAGATTTCTTCTCCAGCTTCTGTTGGGAACTATGTGAAAGCACCATCTGGAATAAATGTTGGTTCTGCAAGCAAAAATGAGTTTTCTTCTCCAGCTTCTGTTAAGAACTATGTGAAAGCACCATCTGTAGAGCCAAGAAGAAGTTCATGGGGGTTTAATAACAGTGACCAGAGGAGGGACACTTGGCAAAAGAATGCTGTTGGAAGTTCACATCGCAAACTATCATTCGATCAACCTATAACCCATGAAAATGTGCAAGCACCAACAGTGCGTGAACTAAACGATACATCACCTGCTGCTTCATCTTCGTTTAAAGATATGCAAAAATCAGAAGCTGCTTTGCCATCTCTTATGAAGGGAGATTGGAGGAAGTTGTCGGGAGCACATGATATGGGGAATGGAGACTGGAAGAGTTCCTGGAACAATAAGGGTTATGCTCATCTGCAGAATGGACCGGTTGAATCTGATTCACACCCTGTTGTGAATAGAGAGCGGAAGAGGTATGCTCTGGAAAGAGACGGTGGGAAGACCAAACTGCCCGCAGAAACACCAGTGAATGTTGATCATGCAAGAGCTTCTAAAACTATCATAGCTGATGGAGATTGGAGGAGTTCCTGGAAACGTAATGTTTATGATCAAGTGCCAAATGGAGTAGTGACCAGAGCTGTTGCACAACCTGTTGTGAGAGATGACCAGAAGATGAATTCTTTGTCAAGAGACGGTGAGAAGACCAAACTGCATACAGAAGCATCGGTGGTCGTTGCTGATGCAAGAGCATCTGAAACTATTGTATATGAAGGAAGAAATCAGGAAGCAATGGCAGTTGGCGATTGTTTGATGGCTAGAAGTAAGAAGAGTTGGGCAGATATGGTTGAAGAAGAAGAAGAAGAGCTGCTTCACGGATCATCGTTTTCCTGGAATGTTGAAGAAGAATTTAACGATGAGAATCTGGATTCCAACGTAACCCAGCCAACTCCTGTCCCGCAGGGCCAGATAGAAACCATAAGCAAGAAGATGGAGACATTTGACCTGGAAGATCATGACGGTCACTATTCATCATCATTGGCAAAAAAGGCATCGAACTTGAAGGATCAAAGCGTGCTGGTATCAAATGAAAATAAGAGGAAAAGCAGGCTGAAGGTTTTTCGGGACATAACAGATGCTGTCTGACCCTTGCACTTGCACATTTGCAGTGCAATCTTACCTTTTGTTTTTAATGGAAACTTGCACTTTGCACATTTGCAGAGTGTGTATCCATATATTGAATAATTTGTTGAAACATTTGATGCTACTTTTGTTCTAACATTGCACTTTGCACATTTGCAGTGCACATCCATATATTGAATAATTTGTTGAAACCAAGGATGTAGAAAAGATGTTGCTTTCATTTTATCCAACTGGCTCTGAAGTAACTCTTACCAAGTAGCTACTTTTATAGTTGTCACTTTACATAACATATAAACTAAACATTTCAGCAGGTCCCTAACCAGTTAAAAAAAACAGGTTGATTAATGCATGGCTATTTACTACACCAGTATTTCTACATGCATTACTGTCAAACATCTTGAAATTTACTCAAATTGATTATAATGAAGCATCACAATCGAATTCTAAATATCTTGAAACTAGGTTTTAGTTTACATAACTAAAATAGAAGCAAGCATCATCACAATCAAAGCAAAATTCAAAATCATACTATGAGCAATTGCATCCAAAGTAAAAAATCAAAGTTAAATTCAAAATCATACTATGAGCAATTGCATCCAAAGTGAAAGTCAAAGTTAAATTTAGAATCATACTATGAGCAATTGCATCCAAAGTGACAATCAAAGTTAAATTCTAAATCATACTATGATCATATCATGAGCAATTGCATCCAAAGTGTGATTCCAAAGGAAACAACAAAATCAATCATGACATGCCTAAAGCAACTCCTATATATCATACTCATGTTTCTCATCATACCAGATCAAGCAAGTTGATGACCATCATAGGTTTCTCCCTAAAATTGACAATGAAAGATTGGTGAATCATGATTACCAGGACTCTCATGTTGGCAATGGTCCGTTGAAATAGCTTTGAGTGCTGGACCTCCAGAAGAAAACAGCACATGCCACAACCATCATCAACATCCAGAAAAGCAGAATCATGGTTTGACACTTGGTCGAGAGGATCTCAGGGGACCAGTCAATTTCTTCACGCAATCCACAGATTTCCTCACTTATGATCACCTCAATCAACTTATCCAGAAGCTTCTTAGAACTGAGGTGCAAATCTTTTGACATCAACACTTGAGACCGAGCTTCCTTTACATGCTCCACCACACTCTCTTTCTTCACCAAACCAACATCCAGATGCTTATCCTCGCTCAGTTCATACACTGGTGACATCTGAAACAGTACTCAACAACTTCAGAATCGCAAAACATAATTATCCAAACAACAATTTCCGGAAGCATTTTGACCGGAAGAGCTTACCAGAAGCTTCTTCCGAACAGAAACATTAACTGCTCCATCCTTCTTAGTTTCTGGAACGATTGCTGAGGACGAAGTCAGATCTGGTACAGAAGCAGTTTCCGATGAAGCTGAGAGAGCTGGACTAAACTCAGGAGTGCTCGAGCACATAGTGAGATCTGTTACAGAAGCCGTTTCCGGTGTAGCCGAGAGACCTGGACTAGATTCAGATGGAGTGCTCTGAAACAGAAACAGAGTACTTAAAATATAGAAAACGATCGGTAATTTACTTTTCGTTTCTCACGTTTTCTCAGTAACCAAACAGAGCAATTTCAAATTATAAAAAATCTCTAGGAAGTGCTATGGAACAGAATCAGCGAGTGCTTCGAAATCAGGCAACATTTTGTTTCTAGCTTCTTCGATTCTTCAGCGTTTAGTCGGCAATAAAACAGAAAGATAACGCCTAAACTTGCACAGAAAAGAAAACAGCATCTACATTGGTAAGCGAAATGATCTTTGATGGCGTCAATGGATCGAGTATGTGCAAGTCTTTCATCTTGGGGACCTGCAGAGAACAGTGATTAGATTCAATAGAGATAGAAATGGAAATTGAATGTTGAATTCGGTTTTGAAGAGCACTTTTGAATTTGGTTGCTGTTTCTTGTTCTCTTTCATGGTTCTCTGTTTGGCGGGAGACTGAGTTTCAGCCATTTTCTGTTTCTCTCTTCAGCCTTGTGTGAAATCTATTTATAGCAGCATAACTGCATAAGTTGGGCCGCGTGGGCTTTTATTTTTTCCCTTCTCTATCTTGGATTATCCTAAAGTGGGCTAATTTTGTCATTACAATAGTTTTTTTCCCTCTAATTTTAGTTAATTAAAATTCTTTTTCTCCATTTGTGTAAGTATTTTGATGTATGATTCTTGTCTTAACTCATTGTAAAGGAGCCAACGAAAGGTTGATGATGTGACTTACTCGAACTTCTTGGCGAGAGGTAATAAAAAGTTGTTGAGAGTGTTCGTGCATCTAGAAATTTTTTTTAGTGAAGGTCATTGTAGGAACTTTACTTTTGGTTTTTATTTATTGGGAAAAAAATGTGTTTAATAACACTTCTAGGTGTTGTTCTCCAAACTAATTAGATTGGAGTTGAACGGGAAGTCTTCGAAAGGACTTTTGATGATTCCAACTTGTCGGGAGGGACCAAAACGAAGGTAATAATTTATTTTGGTAAAAGATTCAATTTGATCTCCGAATTTTAATGTTTTAACTCAATTTGGTCTGTAAATTTTTCTTAATCAAAAATTGTTCTTAAATGATAAGATATATTGTTTTGAACGGATATGGTTCCTGAACTTTCACATATTGTCTCAAAATAGTCATTGCCCTTAGAGCTAGTATCAAAAATTCAGGGACCAAATTGGATCAATATTTGAAAGTTTATGGATCATTTTGGGGCAAAAACAATTTATAGACCAAATTTGGTCAAAACACAAAAGTTCATGAACTACTTTTGGTTATAGGAAAAAAGTTCATAGAGCAAACTGGATCTAAACATTAAAACTCAGGACCAAATTTGGTCAGAACAAAGCAAATTGATAATTCATGCATAACTAGGAAAATGACTCATTTTGGGACAAAGATTCAAGTGAAACATATCACTCATTTTGAGATTGTGATAGTATAAAAATACTACAATATTTTATACATAACTAATTTTTTTATATAGAAGATACGTTAAATACATTTAGGCTGCTTTAAAAAAAATACATTTAGGGAAAATTGCATATAGCCACCCTGAATTATACACTTTTTGCTGGTTGTCACCCTAAAGTATTTGTTGTAACTTTTTACTATGCTAAATTATACATCCTAGTGTCTGTCAGTTAAAACTAACAAAAAATCCATTTAAGTGGATCATGTGCTGCTCACATATTGTTCAATATTTTTTAAAATACCTAGTTTACCCTTATCTCCTTCAACCTTCTTATTCCTTTAAACATTCGCTGGAATCTTCAACCTCTTGCCGGAATCTTCAAACTTTCACCGGAAATTTATTTGATTGATTCATTTAAATTATGAACAAAAAGAACACTAAGAACAAACAAAACATTAATCCTAATCCAAAAATTAATCTAATAAAAACACTAACTTTGTTCATATTTTTTTTCAAATCTGATACCATATTTGGTTCAGATCTGGCTCCACAACAACATCACCGGTGAAGACGAAGAGCCACCGACCTCCGTGCCGCATCATAGTTCCAAATCTGCTTTGCCGCCCACATCGCCGCTGGTGCAAGACGAGAAAGACGAAGACGATGACAACAATTCCCAGAGCAAATCGGAGCAGATCTGAGACCTCCATAGGACAATGGCTGGAGCAAATCGTTGTTACACTGGAGCTCGCGAGGAATGACGGAACTCGATGTAACGCTGGAGCTCGTGAGAAACTCCAGCGCTCGTGAGGAACAACGGAGCTCGCGAGGATCGACCACCACCACTATCGATTTTGAGCGCCGCTGATTCTCGTAAAGAGCATATCTGGACGAGCTTGCGATTCCAGGTCGTGAATGAGATTTGGAGCCGAGGACGGAGGGCGGCGGAAACGGCATAAGAGGCCCACGCCGAAGCTCGAAGGAAGCCCTCGCTGGAAGCCATGGATATGCATATATGTTCTTCTTTTTCTTTTTTATGCATTTATTATTTATATTTATAAAAAATGAAAAAGGGGGGGTATTTTCGTCGTTTTAGCATGTCACTAACGGTGTTATGGACGGACACAAAGCTGCATAGTTTAGGGTAGTAAAAAGTTACAACAAATATTTTAGGGTGACAACGAGCAAAATGTGTATATTTCAGAGTAGCTATCTGCAATTTTTCTATGCACTTATACATCATTTGAGTTAGAAAGTAACGGCATAAGTATTTTTAATCGTTTTTACTAAAATTTTGA
>JAYMTH010003183.1:0-11280 GCA_036897465.1 Pelargonium australe | reverse complement strand
ACGGCAGGTATCAAATTGGGTTTACAATAATAGTGCAGGTACTCAATTGGGTGTGATATTGAAGTGTATGTACTCATTTGGGCAAAATAAAAGTCTAATACCAAATTGCCTAAACATTGAAAGTTTGGGTACCAAATAGGTGGTTATCCGTTCAAAACTGTTTTTCCCTAAATTTAATTTCCAAACAACTTGGTTTTATTTCTTTCGGGTATTCAAAAAATCTGTTTTTCTAAAAACTTGTTCTTTTCGTTTGTGGTTCGGTTTTTCGCATTTTCCCTTTTATTTCATTATCTATAATTGTTGCGTTTGTAAATTTATTATTTCGTATAATTGAAATTCACATAAAACATAAATTCAACCTAAAATAAAATTGGTGTGTCTTTTAACTTGAACATTGCGTGTTTCCCCTTAATAGTAAATTAAAGACAACACCAATTTACCCATACAACAATTTAAAGTACATGATGGTGATATGTTTTTAGTAATAGGACATATCTACAATTTGTCCTAATGTAATAAATGAGCCATATATTGTGACAGATGTTGTGTTACGTTCGAAGAATATTTGGCGTCCAAGTCCAAAATATGAGTTTGTCGTCTTAGCCTCTCTACTGAATCTGATATG
Organism: Pelargonium australe; assembly: GCA_036897465.1. Taxonomy (NCBI): domain Eukaryota; kingdom Viridiplantae; phylum Streptophyta; class Magnoliopsida; order Geraniales; family Geraniaceae; genus Pelargonium; species Pelargonium australe. The sequence continues at coordinate 10,655 of JAYMTH010003183.1, read as the reverse complement.
CTTAAAAAAGAAATACACTAATCAATTCTTTCACTTTCAGAAGTCCTTTTCCACAGAAATTAAATTACTACAAAATAGTGCAATTTGAACTTTAAAAATGAAGAAAATATCCTAACAAGAGGACAAACATTATACTTTAAAATTGGGGTTTGACAACTGAATTACTATTTGTTTAATGTTAGCAAAGGGTGCGTATTGTTTTCTATATTGATACCGTATCGTCAATTGAGTGTGGATATTGATAATTGAATTGATAATTGGATTGGTATGAGACTACGCATAGCTATATATATAAATTTTGCACAATTTTATTCACAAACTGACGTAGTAATCTTAGCGACGTCCACATATTTTATATTTTTATAATTTAAAATTAATTTTAACAAATAACAATCCGACATATAAGATATCACCATCCTCCTATAAATTTATGGCACAGAGAGTCCGACTTATAAAATATATTTCTTTGGTTAAGGATTCATGTCTTTTACTCTCTCTTTAGAAGCAACTGTGAAAAGACGTTAGAGTTCCTGCACCGCCATGGTGCGCCGCCCGGCGCATGGCCTCTCTCCCCCCAGCCGCCCCCAACAACCCATCCATTCCTCTCCCAACCCTGTTTCTCAGCATCTCGACGACCAACAACGAATCTTCTCTCCGTTCAAGGCCTCAGACGATGCCCCTCGTTGGTACACGGGAATCAACCATGACAACAATTTGCAACCTTCTCCACAGCGGGTGACCTTGTATGTATGTAATCTGCCGGAGAATGTCAACAATAAAGGGCTGTTAAATTTTTTCAATTCTCATGAAACCCTAATCCACGTTTTTGTTCCTCATCGCCAAACTCAATGAGGTTTGACTTTGTGCGTATGAAGAACAACGAGGTTGCGACTAGAGCCATATCCGCTTTGAACGATTTTTGCCTTGAGAATCACTGACTGCTTGTTAGTTTTGTCGGACGTCTTTTGCTTAAGCAACCCAGGAGTGCTTCGAGGATAAAGATCGGGGTGGCTCCTTCGCCACCTTTCTTGGGGCGACCTCTCTCTACCGGCGCTAAGCAGCGAACCGATCGATAGTGGTTGTGAAGCGACTATTTCCAGCTCGCTTGCATCTAAACTCAGACAACACATCATCGCAGTTGTAAGATCAGAGTTTGACCTGGATATGTTCAACAAACTCTTAATCAACGAAGGTGTTTTCGATGTCTCAGTGCATCCGTTGGATTGTAGGGTTTTCAAATCTCCTTTGTAGATGAAGACGATCTCAAGGCAATGGAAATCACTTCTTGGGCATGGCTCAAAAGGTGGTTCTTTCATTTCATACCGAACACCCTTTTCTTCAATCATGGTGGTCGCTTATGTTGGGTGTCCATCCAAGGATTGCCACCAAAGTTATCGAGCAGTATCACTTTCGGTCATTTATGCGTTGACAAAGACATTGTTCTTCAGCTCAATCATCCGGTCACTTTCGATCATTTATGCCTTCTTGAAAGAGCCTTGTTATTGATTCACACTCATAGGTTTGAATCTTTCAACTCTAGCGCTCCGTTCACCTTTGAAGATTTCTCAAACCAGGTTAGTTTCCATGAGTGGCCGAGCAACCAGATCCCAATTGTCCAGAGCTTTCCCCTCAACAGACCTCCGCTTGGTTCTGACTTCGGCGAAACATCTTTCTGTGCTAGGGTTGCTGATTCAGAGGATACAATCAGCACCAGTGAGCCAACTCAGACTTTATTTCCCCTGTTCAGAGATACCATTGTGTTGGCTCATCTTCCCACCTACCACCATTCCTAAAGCCAAATCCCAACCTTATAAATTCAAGAGGCAGATTTTGTCTTATTCCGACCCCTTTTCCTCGAAATGTCTTGCTCAATCCAAATCTCGTGACTTTTTGCGGGCCTTAGTTGCTCGCTCCAAGCCTAGCAGCACCCCTCATCATGAGCCTCCTCCCCCTGTCTCGAATTTTTCAAAAACTCACCTGTCAAACTAGTTGATGCTTATCGTACTTGGAATCTAGGTAAGTCTCTTGGTATGGCCAGTCAAGGTCCAGACGATTAGATTATCAAAGAACTCTTTGATATGAACAATCAGAGCAAGCCAGTTTGATCGACTCTCAGCACCCTTTCAGTCTCGTGATCGTCCAGATTTCGAGATCGTGGTTCAGCCTACTCTTTCATCATTCTCTCAGCAACTCTTTTTCAATTTGGATGTTCTTTGGAGTTCTAATCTTTTGTTCTTTCTTTGGTGTTTCTTAATTTTGAGTTCAAGAAAATACAATTGCGTTAAAATTTTGGTAAGAAGAGCTCATCCTTCCCTAAAAATCGTGTCAGGCTGAAATGAGATTAGTTTGAGCGTTGTATAACTCAAAGATACTAATTGTTTGTTAAGACAAAAAATGAAAAGTCCTCACCTTGGGCCAAGGGAATTGAGCCCAATTACAATACCTCAAAAGGCCCATGCAAAAAAGCCCAATAGTGTTGGAATTTTCTCAACCCAGTTCCCAAACAGCCCCCATTTCTCTGCTTATCATATCTTTGGTTTGCTGCAAAACTATCAGAAACAGACCACACATAAATGGCTCTCTCCAAACCCACCTTCCTCACCCACCTCAAAACCCTAACCAAAACCCCTCCCTGCCGTCCACCGCCGGCATTCACCTCCGTCCGCTTCCTCTCTTTCGCCTCCGCCGATCGCCGCCGCCGCAAGCGCCGCCTCCGTGTCGAGCCTCCTCTCTCCTCTCTCAACCGTCCCCAAACCCAGCAATCTCCGGCCAGACCAATCCAAAACCCTAACGCCCCAAAGCTTCCCGAATCCGTCTCCGTCCTCACCGGAAATCGGCTCAACCTCCACAACCGCATTCTCACCCTCATTCGCGAGAACGACCTCGACGAAGCCGCCCTCTTCACCCGACACTCCGTCTACTCCAATTGCCGACCCACCATCTTCACCGTCAACTCCGTCCTCAACGCCCAGCTCCGCCAGTCCAAGTACTCCGAACTCCTCTCCCTCCATCGTTTCATCACCCAGGCCGGAATTGCCCCCAACATCATCACCTACAATCTCATCTTCCAGACCTACCTCGATTGTGGCAAGCCCGATACTGCATTGGAGCACTACAAGCAGATGATAAATGATGCCCCTTTTGACCCCTCTCCCACTACTTATCGGATTCTGATCAAAGGGTTGGTTGATAACAACAGGCTGGATCGAGCTTTGGAGCTCAAGGATGAAATGGTGAATAAGGGTTTGGCTCCAGACCCCGTTGTGTATCATTATTTGATGGCGGGTCATGCCAGGGGTTCTAATGCCGATGGAGTTTTCAAGCTTTACGAGGAGTTGAAGGAGAAGCTGGGAGGGTTTGTGGAAGATGGGGTTGTGTACGGAAGCTTGATGAAAGGGTACTTTTTGCGTGGGATGGAGGAGGAGGCAATGGGGTGTTACAGGGAGGTTGTTGGGGAGGGTTCGAAGGTGAAAATGAGTAGTGTCGCCTATAATTCGTTGTTGGATGCTTTAAACAAAAATGGGAAATTTGATGAGGCAATAGGGTTGTTTGAAAGGATGACTAGAGAGCACAATCTGCCAATGAGGTTAGCTGTGAATTTAGGTAGTTTTAATGTGATGGTGGATGGATATTGTGCCCAAGGGAGATTTAAGGATGCAATGGACATTTTCAGGAAGATGGGTGATTTTAGATGTAATCCCGATGCACTGTCTTTCAATAATTTGATTGAGCAATTGTGTACGAATGGATTGTTGGTTGAAGCTGAAGAGCTTTATGGAGAAATGGGCGACAAGGGCGTGAGCCCAGATGAGTTTACATATGCTTTGTTGATGGATGCTTGCTTTGGAGTGAACAGGGCAGATGATGCAGCTAGGTACTTCTTGAAGATGGTGGAGTCTGGGCTGAGACCTAACTTGTCAGTTTACAATAAGTTGGTTGATGGGTTGGTTAAGGTGGGGAAGATTGATGAAGCCAAATCAATTTTTGATATGATGGTGAAGAAACTCAAGATGGATTTCGAGAGCTACACCTTTATAATGAAGGCATTAAGTGATAATGGGAAATTGGATGAGATGCTTCAAGTTGTCGATGGAATGTTAGATAATGATGGATTTGAATTCAATGAGGAAGTGCAAGAATTTGTTAAACAAGAGTTGAGGAAGGAAGGTAGAGAAGAGGAGTTGCCCAAGCTTATGGAGGAGAAGGAAAGGCAAAAGGCTGAGGCTAAGGCCAAAGAGGCTGAAGCCGCCGAAGCAGCCAAGAGGAGTACCAAAGTAGCTGTCTCTTCTTTACTTCCATCCAAGCCATCCAAGTTGTTTGGGAATAAAGAGGCCGACACAGAGCCTCCGGAGGTCAATTTGAATAAAGCTTCCCCTGATACCAAAGTGCAAGCAAAGAATGAAGAGATTGCCGAGGAAGCCATTGTTGCAGAGTATGCTCCTGCTGATGTAAAACTGAGTTAAGCAGTAAAAATTGAGAAATCTGCTTTAAGATTTGGGAAGTGATGGCACAACTGTGCTATGGTGATGGCTTATTTGGCAATCCCAGACAGAAAATGAGTTCATTGAGTTATTTATGATCCCAATGTCATGCTTCTAACTTAATTTTATTTTTTTAAATGGTTGTAGTTTCTGGTTTTGATTGTGTATGTTGAGGTAGCATTGTATACAATAAGATCTTCTCTCAATGGTAGTTTCATTTTTTGTAATGTTTCTTCCCTACTTGCAACACCAGGGAGTGCATGGTTAGAATTTTCTGGAAGGTGGATGTTTTTTGTTTGTTTTTCTGTACCCAAATTCTCATGGAGTCAAATCACATCTTTTAAAATGACAGCTCTAGGAGCTGCTAAGCATCAAAATTGCTCCACCTCAATCCCTCACAGTTGCTACAATACCTAGTTCTTGTATATGGCATTGATTATGAGGTTATTTAGCAAAATGTGAAGGGAAAGAAAAAGCTGCTTATTATAGAATTTAAAGAAGCAGAAACTTTCAAACCTTTTTAGTATGCATCCATTACAAGAAACTGGGTATATTTGCAACACACTCAGAGAGCAACCAAGACAGACAAAACCTGAAAATGCTCAGTAAACATCACTTAGCTACAAAGGTTTGGTATGCACACCCCAGCATCTGGATTCTGTTGTTCTTTCCATATCCTCCCCGTAACTCTTAGCTTCAACTCTTTCCTATCCCCACCGGAGAAGAAGAGTGCCATGTTTCGTTGAATAATAAGACCATCATGGCTGTCCCTGACCTTCCGGTGGCTGTCCCGAATGCTTCGTGGTGTGCCTTCCCACATGAGTTTCCTACCATTTCCTCCAACCTCTAAGCTGTAGCTGTAGTTCCGAGCCTCATTTTCATCCCCCATGAAACGGAGAAATGCCATGTAAACAGGGGCCATGCCAAGCTGGAAGGCTTCAAAGTGAAGGCAAAAATATTGGCCAAAACAATGGAAGACCTACATGAAATGCAAGCTGCCATCAATTTTGAGGTATTTAACCTAAAGCTGAGAGTAAACAGGCCACTTGTGAAACGATATTACTGAGGCTGTTAAATATGGGTTTCCTTGTCTCACAAGGACAAGAACAAACAACAAACCATTTCCAAAATAATGTTAAGATCGGCTATATGAAATCTTTCCTAATTTCCATAAATAAATAATCATAGAGGCTGTTTAACATGGGTATCATCACATGGATCGTCATGTGATCAACTGGCTACTGCAACTTATTTTCCCCATTTCCTCCTAACCAATCTTATTACGCAAACCATATCATAACCTCAAATAACTCAAACAGTTTTCTTGCTGGAAACCAAGTACGATAGCTATCCATTACCATTTGGGTTAAGGAACGGATTATTTTACCAAAATAAAAGGGAGAGTATCCTCATCAGCTTCACTACATCGGTGAACCATTTCTATTGCATGATATAACGAATGACAAATCAAACATAGAGATCCAAAGGGAGTACACTTACTGTAAGCATCCAAGTGGCATTCTCAACTTCACGGGGATTCGACTTCACATATCGGTGGTTAAATGTACAACCAGTGTGCATGTCCACTTTGTGATCATCCCTCAAATGGGTAACCAGGATAGGGATATCACCAGTAGCAGCACATTCTGATCCAGCATATGGGCAAGTGTATGGTCTGAAGTTGCACTGTGCCTCATGCTTAAGTTTGCTATAATATGGAAATATTTCTGGACAACCCAAGGAGTAATATTTGCATGGTAATTCAAGTGATTCGGCCACCTTCTCTAGTGCTAAACACCTAATGTCTCCAAGCTCCTGTCTGCAAGTAGGGCACCTATTGTGTACCCTTGTTTTACAGGTGGAACAAAGTGTGTGTCCATTGTGGCACTGTAAAAGACTTCAATTTGTTAAAACTGTGAGCTCATTGTAAAACTCAAAATGCACCCAATACAACTTTTAAATATAAGTTTTGTTTCAAGCCCCAAAAAACTAGCATAGGCTACTGTTCCTCCTCCAAAATAAATGATCCAGAAGAAACACATGATATCTTACAAGTGCATCAAACTAAGATAAGAAACACAAACAAGAAAACTTTACATGAGAAAGTAATCCCACTAAAAGATGCCGTTGAAGTGGGAATTGTCCCACATTGGAAAAATATATAAAGAGAATGTGCTACATAAAATGGCGGAAGCCAAACCCTACTAATAAGGTTGACCTTTTAGTAGTGAAAGCCCAGGCCATTATGTTTTAACATGGTATCAGAGCAAGTTTTTAAATTTATGGAAGAGGAAAACTTTATCGTATCCGGATAAAAAGTTTGCCTACTCTGGTTACATTGCTTTGACTGCAGTGTACTTAGAACTAAGTACTACAATGCAAAATATTATTAGCCCTGAGCAAGGTAGCATGCCTCAATATTAAAACTTTGAAGTCATTAGCAACTAGTAGTTCAAATGCAAGATATAACTACTGATAACTTTGATGCTTTTTACCCAACAGAGCATAAATACCTACAGTCCTCAACAATTATTTTCTAGATGCAAATTATTGGAAATATAGAGCAAGTAAAAGTAACAAACAAGTTGGAGCAGCCAATTCTAAGCATATTGCTTTTTGCCTACATTTTTTTTATAGTCACTTACAGATGCCAATTATAACAAAAGGTGTTCAATAACTAACACCACATTGAAAATTCTCAGTTCATTAAATTCCCATTTTGGAGTTCAATAAACAGTTACTACATTAAAACCCAAATTGAAAATGAAAAATTCACTCAAATCCACCCCAACACAACAAAATCGATGGAAGAGAAATCCAAATCAACATCTCTGCAGAAAACTTAAACAACATGCAAAAACGAACCTGATGGATTGGTGGGTACATGGAATTGGTGCAGACGGGGCATTCCAGCAACTCGTGCACGCTCGTCGCCGGAGAGATCGCTGCGGCTCCGGCGATATTGTTGGTGCCATTATGAGGCTTGAACTGATTGTATGAATGAGGGTGGAGATGGTGGGGATTGTGGTGGTGGATCTCGTCCTCATCCAGACCCTCCACCGAAGAGACACACTCGATGCTTTCCAAATCCATCAACCCACCAAAATCCACCCACAAACACAAATACCCACTTATCGGAAAATCGAAATTTCGATCAAACCCAGAATCTTGGGACGACGACGACTTAGATTTTTCTCTTCTTCTCACTCTATTTTCTGCCTCGTTAGCAGCTCTTTTTCTTCTTCTCCTGTTTGGGCTACAGAAGCCCAGAAAATTGGTGAGAAGAGAAAAGGAAAAAAGGATTGAAAATGGGTTCCGAGGAACCAAACAGCCCCAGGGAGGGCCAAAACCAAAAGAGGTTCCTTTCTTCGTTGGCTTTGCTTTTTCTCTCACAGAGGAGAAAGAACTGTGACCGTCTAGATTGGATCTGACGGCTCATGTAATTTATGAGTTTTGTGTTAGTTTATTTGGTTAGGAACTGTTAAAAAAGAGAGGGAAAAGGATAGATTGTGGCAAGTGTTGGTGACTGATAGTGACTCACAACTCTTTACTCAGTTTAAAGAGAGGGAAATTTGTATTGTAAATGGTTTGAGATCTTCTAAATTTTTGTCCTAATTTAAGATTTTTTTCTGTAAGTATTAGTGTCACATCAACTTATTAAGTCAACTCTGAACGTCACATAAATTATCATCTCAGCAATTTAAACTAATTTTTAAATGTTGATTTGTAATATGATAAACTCATTTGGTTGTCATCAAATAATCACCTGTTACTTCATCTTCTCCGTTTCATGTTCTACACCACATTGTTACAAGTAGCCACCCACTGATTTTCTCTACTCACTCCACCCCGCCACCTTCAATCCGCCTCCATCTTCTGTATTTCAAGTTCGATCTGCTAGAACTACATTTACCATATATATATATATATATAGAGAGAGAGAGAGACGTGGAAACCTAATTGAAGTGGACAAATGACGTGACACATGTGCTGACACGGGGGTTTTCTACCTTCTATTCTACGTCACATGGATTAGAATTAAATATATCGTAAGTTCAGAGTTTAAAACAAGCAGGAACCATAAAAAATGGTCAACTTTAAATTTGAAATAAGTTCATGGGATCTGATGAACCATTTAATCCTAGAAATTTTGTTTGTTTTTATCTCTCGACTTTTCGTTTCTTTTAATCTAATCTCTTTGACAAGTTATAACATGTTGATGACTTACACTTCATCAATTTGTGTCATGCCACATTGTCAACTCATATCACATTCCAAATTGTTATCCCTGGTGGGGGACCAAAACTCGTCATTTTTTGGGTTCAAGATCTCCCAAAATGGTATCACCTTACCCTTGCGAGCCTCCTCAAGTTAACTCTTGATTACCCCTCATCACCTCACCCCACAAGCCACATTGAGTCTTCTTTGATGATCATCCATCATCTCACACCCATCTTGGGTCTCTTTTCAAAACCCTTCCATCAACTTTCCCCACGAACTTCCTTGGTATGCCTTTGATTACTCATAGTTATTTTTACGTGCGAGCTCTCTTGGGTATCCTACTAAGGACACTTTGTCACCTCACCCTCGCGAGCCACCTTGGATTTATGTTTAGTGAATCTAAGTCACCTTGCCCCCATAGCCTTGTTAGGTCACATCGCTCCTACGAGCCATATCGAGTATCCTCTTAACTACTCAATTTAGCCTCGACCCCATTAACCTCCTTGGTTTACCTCTTGATGAGACTACGTATCCTTGCGTCCGCTAGCCATTTTTGTCTCTTTTCATGACACTTCATCACATTTACCATATAAGGCTTATTGGGTCTTCCTTTGATAACACATTGTCACCTCACCTTTGTGAGCTATTTTGGATCTTCTAATAAAGTCCATCTGTCACCTCGTCCCTACGAGCCACCTTACGTCTCTCATTTTATATTCTTCTGTCGCCTCGCCCCATGAGCCTCCTCGAGGAATCTCTTGATGGCCCCTTGTCACCTCGCCCAAGCAAACCTCTTTGGGTTTCCAATTGATTGATCATCACCATCTCGCCACTACAAGCTATCATGAGCCTCTTTATAAGGACCCTTTGTCACTTCATCCTTACAAGCCATTTTGGTTCACCTCTTGATGAGACTTCATCATTTTGCTCATGCGAGCCGCATCGAATCTCCTCTTGATAGTCTTTCTCACATTTTAGGTTATATCTAATGAGACTATGTGACCATGATAACAATCCTTTTAATGAGCTTCTAACCAAGACTAATTAGTTTCATGCGTAGTGAAAAAATTGTTTCCCTAAGAGAACTAGAAAATCCAAAATTTTCAAGTATTGGGATAAGTACTAACAGGTTTTGAAAATTTTAGTGTGTGAGTGTCCATAAAATTCTCAAATGTTAGCATAGTACCAAGGAACCACCAAATATTCCCTAGGCGATAGACGCAAAACTAGGGTGTTTTGAAAAAATGTTCAATTTTTGAAAGGTACTAAGAGGGTCCGTCCCTAAAGATTTTACAACTATGAGAGTAACACAAACTTTGTGTGTTGGAAGTTTGGTTTAGGTTACCAAGCGAGGTCCCTAACATTACCCCAAGTGTTTGAAAAGGATACCAAGAGAGCTCCCAAATTTTTCTAAAGTGTTAGAGGAAGACAATGAGAGATCCCCCAATTTCTAAGAACAGAAGGCAAAATTTATTTACAGGAGCATGCAAATAAAGAACTACAAGGTGCCTTCTTGAGAATGTTGTTTGTTGCCCCCTCCCACCACCCTATGATGCACCACTTACTGTATCGCTAGCGGTGCTCTAGAGCCCAGATAACTAGTAAAAAAATTATTGGCAAAAATGTTGATACAATGAGAACACTCAAAAATTTCTGAGTACTGAAATACATGTTGTGTTATCCTATATAAAATTCTATGTGTCAAGTTTCACGCTTCGAACCCTAGAAAACTTCTAAGTGTTGAATTTCAAGATTTGACGGGTAGACGAAAAAAAGTGTGATGTAAAAATCAAAATTTGAAATTTGATTTGATGATTTTCCCAAAAGGACATAAACTCACTCGGGGAAAAGAAGGACAGAAACTCACTCGGGAATGTGATGTTATACTCCAATACAACTAATAAATCAAATTCGCTTGAGAGAGAGAGAGAGAGAGAGAGAGAGAGAGAGAGA
>JAYMTH010003182.1:0-11283 GCA_036897465.1 Pelargonium australe | reverse complement strand
TGATCGGAAATTGGAAATCTGATTGGGATTGGATAAACCGAAGACTGTTCGTAGAAAGGAGAAAATGTACCAAATGGAAATCAAGTTGTATGATTATATTTGGGTAAAATGCTACACGACCCCTTGGACTTACCCGTATTTTGGATTTAGCCCTCAATTAGGATTTTGGGTTTTTTTCCACGTCATCCATACGTCGACGTGGCATCATGACATGGCAACGCAGACTGACGTGGCAGTCACAAACCGGCTACAGCAGGTCAGTTGGACTTTTTTACAAAAAATAGTAAGATAAAGGTTGGAAACTAGGCAAAACCCTAATTGAGGGCTAAATTCAAAATACGGATAAGTCCAAGGGCTCCTGTAGCATTTTACCCTTTATTTAAAATTCAATCTTTTCAAAAGAAGAAAAAGAAGAAGAAGAAAAAAAAGTTCAAAACGATGCGTTTTGATAAAACACTATAATCCTCAGGGTTAAGAGGATACTCCACTGGATAAATACACATTAAACCCTGTCTTCATAAAAAGCAAAAACCTTTTCACTTTATTGATACCTACTGCCTAACTCAGCTATTCATCTCTCCGGCAAACTCTCTCCGGTCACCGCCTCATACCCTTTCTCCGTAAGCCCTTCCTTCTTCGTCTGCTCTTGTTAAATCCTTGAATTTGATGTTTGTTTTGCATAAAGTTTGTGTTTTTATGTGTGTGAGTTATGGTATTTTTTTACATGTTTGTGATCATGATCAGAACTATGCATGTTGTTTTTCACCTTTGTGAGGAGGTATTTTCTTTTGGGAATTATCGGTTTGTTGTGCATGTTTTGTTTTCTAGTTCAATTGTGTTTTTTTGATTGAATTGCTGTTGCTGATGAAAACCCCAGAAAAGGAGAATCAGATTGATTGAGTAGAGTCATCAATGTAAATAATTGAATTGAATTTGTTATGTGAAATCTGTCAAGGTAATTTTTGGAAAATACTAGTAATTAAATACATAAAATCAAGCATAAACACGAAGCTGAAATTCTCGGTGTATGCCTGTATGGGCTGTTTGTTGTATGCTAGTTAATGCTTGTTCACAGTGATTTGGTCTTTGTGTGTGTTTCGTCTTTTAAAGGTAGTGCTTTTCCCCTTGAAGTTCACGGGAAAGGCTGATGATACATGCCTAAGATGGTTAGATACATTTTAGTTGAAAAAAGTTGATAGATTCAATGTACGTAGGAACTATTTGTAAAGAGTGGAAAAAAGTTTGTATCTTAGGCTTTCAGCTCTTAGGACGACAAAAAAATTAATATATTTTAAAAATGCAATTGTTTAGGGAATTGTGATTTTTTCTTTTTGGGGCATCAAACTTGTGAAATAACAAGAATTCAATTTGGTCAAAATGTGATTTTCTTACCTAATGTATTCTGATAGTCAATAATTAATGAGCCTCTCACTTCTCTGTAGTTCGTTATGATATACTTGTTGTCCGAATTGGTATTCTACATGACAAAGTTTTAGCTTAATATATATAGGTTCAGCTTTTTTTTTTTTTTTGATAGGCGATATAGGTTCAGCTTCTTTTTTGTCTTTATCTGAATAAGAAAAGTTTTGATCCGAACAGAATAATATATGTCAATGGTGGATTTAAAATCTAAAGGTATAACTTGGGTCGGGGATATTTACCAGAAGTTTGGATCTATATGGGATGATGCTGACGATGTAGAGTGCCAGGTATCACTGTTTTCCTTGTAAATAACTTTCTCTTCAATTTTTTCTTCTTCTTAATGATGATACTTTAAGAAAGGCGTTTCATCTTTCATTTATAGTTGGATATAAGCTGTGTCAATATGCCGGTAGTCTGTTAGATGTAGACCAAGTACTCGTAGAGCTGGCAATTTGGACCCAAATTAGCGGGCACCCAAAATCCGACCCGCACGCACATTTTTAATGAAAAACCGCCACTGTACCTTACCCATGCAGGCATGTACCTCTTTTGGGTTGGGTTTTGTCTGTTCAACCCTAATTAAAAAAAAAACGAGCTCTAATCGCCAGCTCTACCGAATACGAACACTGCTTGCACTTCCTGCGTTGAGTTTTTAAACCATATGTTTGCTTATGCGCAGGATACAGTCAAATATGTTGAAGGGCAAGTGCAAAGTGTGAAAAGATTCTGTACTAATGTCGTCCAAGATTTACTTCCTCCTCGGGGGGATTCCGTTGATCATAAAGGTCAAAGAGTGCTTTTTAAGAGAAATGCTGTTATTGGGAAAACCGTTAATACCGAGAATTTTTCTGTAGATACTATCTTGAAAGAATCACTTACAGATTCAATGACAGCTGATACTGTGAAGGACCAATTTGGTGAACTTGACCTTGTAAATCAACTTACTCCATCTTCTACGGAACAAACCGAGGATGTTTCAACAGAAGTAAAGTCAGATGTGAGGATTGAAGAAAACCTTGTCGAGGATAAATCTACAGTACGTAAAGCGGGGTTAATTTCTCCAAGTGAGAAACAATATTTTAAGTCATCATTATTCAGTGAAGTCAGTGATGATAACAATGAAAATTCAAGTAGCTCTCTGGATGATGTTTCGCCGTCTACTTCAGTATATGGTGAGAATTTTGAATTCTCTTCAAAAGTTAGGACAGTCAATAGTTACTTTGCAGTTGACTTGGACTCTCCTGCTGCTTCGAGCTCTACCACATATTCTGAAATGGAATGTTCAGCTTTTTCTTGTGAGAAACAAGTTCCACAGGTGGGATTTGTATCTCCCAGCAGTTCCCGATTAACAGAATCTTACAGCGAGTCTGGAAATTCATCTGAAAACTTCCCCACAGACGTAGTATCTTATGATGAATCAGCCAGTTCTAATGTGTCTTCTACTGAAAGATCCAATGTGGTCCTTTCCTCTACATTGACCCAAATGATATCATCTGAGAATGATGCGGTAGCGGCGGATCCTATTTCTTCCAACAGTGACCCATTATTGGAATCACCAGTTGGTTAGTTTATTTTGACTACTCTAAGTCTTCTTAATTATGAAGTATTTTTGTCTTTCCTTTTATATGTTTTTTGTGAACTTAGGAGTTAGGTAGCGTTTGGATTAAAATTTTGAAATGGGAATCAAGAATTCCCATTCTGAAATCATTTTTATGCCCCAAACAGTCTTAATCAAAACATGGAAAAATGAAAATTCATTTGTATTCCCTTTCTTGATTTCCATTCCAAAACACTTATAATTCTTGGACGGGACCTTAGTCTAATTACTCCATAGTTAAATTCCTTTATCTTAGCAACTACTGAAGCTCACCACGGGTGCATTTGGTTGCCTTCATTATATATTACACATCTTTGCTATGAGTTACCCTCTGCCTGTTCCTTGAGTCCTTACATAGCCGAGGGTATACATGTCATTCCCATTTTGCTATTTGTCTGACGTGGTGCGGTTTGCAACTCACACAACTTTGCTATGAGTTACCCTCTGCCTGTTCCTTGAGCCCTTACATAGCCGAGGGTATATATGTCATTCCCATATTGCTATTTGTTGCGGTTTGCAACTTAAAGACTAATTGAGAAACCGTAGTTGATCCTTACTCAACGTGCTAATGGTATTATAAATCTGAGAAATAAAATCTAAGCCAAAGTTTTTTGTCTTAGGTTAAGCCCAGCCTATTAGAATATGAAACATCATTAAATTTCACCCATGCCCACCCTTGTGCCCGGTTGTATCTGGGTGACTTTAACGAGGTGTTTTAGTCTTATTGGCAGCTCATTCTAAGCCAAATTAATATGGGTTGAGTCCTGATATTCTATTAATATTCTACCATGACATTATAAACATCAAATAGCTTTTGCAGGATTCTCTGAAGACTCTGCTGATATGTTTACCGATCTTGGCATGGAAACTATTGATATTATTACCGATCCTGACATGGAAACTATTGATTTGTTTGATGAGGTGAAAGCCGAAGAAAGCTGTGTCAGTGTAAACAGTAGAGAACTTAATGCTGCGGCCCAGAGAGCACAGAAGATGAGATCATACAAGGTACCAATTGATGAATGTAACTGCATTTGCTTACATATTTAAAAGCTTTACTGAACTGTGAGTTGTTTACTATTCTTATTTCATCCGATTTGGAACTTTATCCTTAACTTTTACAAAAATAGGAAAGAGATGCACGATTTGGAACATAGATAGTATCTTTGTTTAGAATAAAATGTTTCTCCAAAATCTTCTATTCCTCATAAAAAAATTATTTGTTTATAATGTAGTGTTTTTATTTTTTTTTCTTCATTTAGAAAAAGATACAGGATGCATTTGCTTCAAAAAAGAGGTTAGCGAAAGAGTATGAGCTTTTAGCAATTTGGTTCGGGGACCCTGATATTGGGGATACATCGCGTGCTTCTCTATCATCCACCTCCGCCACAGCCAAACCCCTTGACTCGAGAAGTCTACAAACACATCACCCATCTGACTCCGATTGGGAACTATTGTAGATCATCAAAAGCCCTAATCGTATATAAAGGAACCAGATTGCTTGGACAACCTCTTGTCCAGCCGATGAGTATGTTGAAGGTAATATCATTGAGTTATAATTTTGAGGTTTCACCATTCAGTATATATATACAAATAAAGTACTTTGTGTTTTCACGAGGAAGTTATATATTTTCTCTGATAAGTTTTGCAAACGTATTGCAACATCTTTGTATCTCTTCGAGAGTAGTTATAGAGGCTTGCATTTTTCTGTCGCTTCAGAAGTTACGGTCCTTATGGAATAACAAATACACATGTGAAATCTCGTGTTCATTGTGCGGATGCAATTACTCATGTATTTGGATTGAAAGTTTTGTTTGAGAATGAGAATGTTTATATTACCGCCTTTTAGTCAAAATTTTCAATTCCAAACTCTACCTTAGAGTAGTACAAATAGACCCACATTTATCAGCTGTGTTTGAAGTTATGAAAGATCTTGATATTTCTGTAACGAATGTGCACAAGAAGTCTCATTCCGTGCATCTGCTCCTTCGTCAAGAATTTGACCTTTTGCTGGTGAGACTGACGTATGAGCACTTTTCGGGAACTTAGGCAATTGTGTTGTGTTCATTGATGTTAATTAGTTGATTCTTAGTTTTCGCAAAGCATCATATGAATTATCTGCCTAATCCATAGATTTGAGCCGGTTATGCAGTATGCTTGATAATTTTTGTGAAGATCCATACCCGTGAGCAAGAAACATAAAAGAGTATGGCCCTTTCCTGCATAGTTTGTGAATGAGAAATGCGAACGAATTTCAATTTTCCATGCGACGCTCATTGTTATGTAATTGACGAGGAAGATTGAGTAACGCGTAGCATTGATCGAATGATTGTGCGTTCACTTAGCTTTCGAACACTTGATACATAAACTCCATTTCAATGTTTTCATGTTTCTATGGAATCTTGAATTGTCTCCTTAGCTTTGCATGATTTGTTGCATGATGTGTAACAGATTCAACCCTCTTGTAATTAATGTCATTTCATACAAAACCCTAATAAATCCAATCAATTTGGCCAAGTTGTGTCCAAAATGACTACGATAACCTCATCGCCTACCTATCGTAATGATTAACAACTCGTCTCATCTTGAATTCTCGAGATTTTTGTTGCAAGAGTAGAGAACTTGTCGTTGACTTGGCTGTTGGAGGCTCTCGGGTAGTCGGAATAGAACATTCATTTTGAAAATGGCTAATTAGAGTTATATGTGCGAAGATAAGAATTTTAGTAAGATTGTTGTTTTGTGATATTAAAGGCGCAATTTCTTATAAATAGCCACTTTGCAACAACTAAGCGAGATGTTATGAAATATTTTTGAATAATGATGCTTTTGATTGTGTGATTTAAACTAAATAATCAGCAAAAGCTAATTCAAAAGTTGTTCAATATTGGTTTTGTACAAAGACAATTCTTTGACCTCATAGTTTGCAAAAAGATCACTAATTAATAATTGAGTAATATGGATATCAGTTGACTTATATAACTTTATATCAGTTGCACTAATGAGGTTATGACATATCATTTAAAATCATGGATCCGGACGGGTCGCTTCGCTCCCACAAATTCACTTGGGTGGGTATAAGTGAAATTTAATGAGGTGTCAACACCTCATTGGCTTGGTTAAGTTGCAACTGATATAAAGTTATATCAGTCAAGTGATACACATTTTACTCTTAATAATTATGATCCACCAAGTAAAGTTTCTTAATCCTTCCGATGAATTCTAATTCAAAAACTGTGGGCACGGAGCGTTTTGTTGGATACAAAAGTTTTTAAGGATCACCACCAAGCGCGTGGGTCAACGGGTAAGGAGTTGTTCCAGCTTAATTTGAGGTATCGAGTTCGAGTTCCAGAGAATGCAATTGCGTTAAAACTTGGTAAGGTGAACTTTGCCGCTATTGTGGTCCTACCTGGCTCGAATGAGGATTAGTCTGGATGTGGTAGAACGGCTTAAAGGTGTCAACCGCGAGTTTGCGGGCCCGCTCAAGAAACTCATACCCAAAAAAAAAAGAGTTTTTAAGGATGGATTTAAATTTCATTGGTGATTCAGACTCTAGCCAAGTAAAATAAAATAAAATAAACTTAGATTCCTTGATCTCTAAGTCTCTGCTAATATAATGAATTTTAATAGAGTTGTAATTAATAACAGTTAGTTTCTTGACAAGGAAGTAAACATATTACATATCCAAGACATGCGCACGAGATAGGTCTAATACAAGGAATATTATTAACAGAATTGTCATTAACTGTTTCTTGAAACGCAAGTAAACAAATTACCCATACAAATCTAATTAGGAAAACACTTATATGTTCATATAAAAGGCCAAGACGTACTCATATACTTTGGAGCAAATCAATCTGTAGCTACCAACTTATTATCATCACCAGTATCAGTATCAGTATCTGCCACTGCCATGGAAGATCAACAGGAAGTGCAAGAAGTGTACGAATCATTAGATTCATACTGCGAAGCTTACCCGTTAGAGGACAATATGGCTGTGGAGGAATTATCAGAACCGCTGAGTTGTTTGTTTTATGCGCAGTTTCGGATTCATTTCACTCACATTCCTTATGATGATGAGAGTGGTGAGATGTTTTTGGACCAAGTTGAGAGCTCTGTGAAAGAGTATGACGTTTGGGCTGACAAGGATCGGTTAACGAATCGAGAATATGTATGGAGATTGCTTGCGGATATGGGCGTTCCTGTTGAGCCATTCATGGTTTTAAGGATTGTGGATTGTGCTGATAAGATGATGAGTTCTGAGAGATTCAAGAATCGCAAGATTCTGCGTATGTTTGTGGAGATGGATGTTCCGGATCTTCGTGAAGATGAAGATGAAGCAATGTTAGAGTGAAAAGAGGGTTGAAGAAAGCAATTTCTTTGTTTTTCTTCTTCTTATTCTTAGGTTGGAAATATTGTAATGGATTCTTTGTTTCCATTGTTATAAGATAGGAAAATGATTTTTTTTTTCATTGAGCGGTCGTGCATGTGTTGTCTCATGTGAGTTACAAATTTGTTGAATGTTTCGTCAGTTCATATAAAAAAACACCTACAGTAGAGCACACGAACCAATTAATCCGCCTTGTATAAGATGTTACAATTTTCTTACTAACCAGTTGAAAACACCCATGATACGTTTGTTAATGTTTAACAGTTTGGAATATAATTTTTATTAAAAAAAAGAATGAAGAATTTAGCACTTGACCTGCATTTTTACGGGTTTCGGTTTCTCAAAATAGAACCGAGTGGTTTAGGGAACGGGTAACCCGCACTCACATTTTCCATAACAAGACCGAACATGCAATTCACATCGCATGTCGCGTTACGATTACACATTTTCAACTTGAACCTGAAAACCCGGCCCGCAATTCGAATTGCAAGCTCTGATCCCTACAAATGAACTATTACTTGTAAATAGTAGAATCCAAGTTAAATGAGGCAATCAAGCTGTCGAAAGCTCAAACCATTCACCAAATTGTTGGCAAAGTTTATATGTGATTCTGCAAGAAGCCTGGAAATTGGACAATTTATGTAGCCAACTCTAATACTGAAGTTGAAATAAAAGGAGCCTGATATTCAGAGTAAAGACCAAGTCACTACAAACCTTAAACATACAAACCGTACAAATACATGACTAGAAGCTAGTTCTGGTCAGACAGAAGTTACAGCATCGAAGGTCGCCATAACAAGATGGTATATGGTGAAAACATCAGCTGAATACACCATCTCGAGTCTAGGTGTCAGAGCAATAATGTGATAGAAACAAGATATAATTTAGCGTATGTATCATTTGGGAGGGTAACTAGAATTCAATATACATCCAACAAAGTTGAATAGAACCAGCACAGAATGTAGCCTAAATATCATTTGGGAGAATAACTAGAATTCAATATACACCCAACAAAATCATGCACCGAGAAACTTTAGCAATATGAACTGCAAATGTCTTGACCTGTTGATAAGCTGAGATCGTCGTAGACGATGTGACTCAGCCGCTAAAATGCATTCTGAAGAAAATGGCTCGGCTCCTACACTACCATCTGAAAAATGGAGAGTCTTCAGAAAAATAACTAGAAATACAATGGAAACAATGATGAGAAAGGCTAATGTATACAATAACCTAAACATAAACTGCATACTATAGTTCCCGTATTATCAAAAAGCATGTTGCCACTTCCTTGTAATGCATGAGAAATGCAACAATGGGATGCTTCCGTTAGAACAATAATTGAATCAATACCATAAATTCTATATGTGGATTACAAGAGACTGACAAAACATGATAGCCACGATATATAATGTTCCTACCTCAGTTAAATACTTGAATTTATACGTTAATGACCTGCAGATGAGCTATCGCTGCCTGAATCTGCATATAGAATGTCGAAGCTGTTTAACAAATGTACCAATTTATGCAACCATACTGTAACAAAGTAAATCAAAATGTAAATATTTACCACTTGAAGAGGAGCCACTATCACTGCTAGAATTGCCTGAACTACTTGAACCACTCGCATTATCACCTTGCTTTTCTACTTGAATAGGAGAAGATGGTTCCTGTACCCGAACTGGGGAAGACGGTGCATTTTCTAATTGACCAGGAGTAGATGATGTAACTTTTACATTCTCCTTAACTGCTTAAAGTCAAACGGAACGACACCGTCGAGCGCGATTAAATATTAAAATTTCAACCTAATTAACATGGCTGTTTTTCTTTGTGTGTGATGAAAACATGGCTATTAAGTGTGCATGTTCGGTGTGTCGTGTGCAGCGTGTCAACACGAATAGGCGAGCCTTTTTTAGACTTAACACAAACATGGCACGATTACGAAATTAGTGAGCACACAAACGCTTATTCTGTGTCGTGTCATGAATTGAGACACAAATTAATTGCCAGCTTTACGCCTTTACTCCAAACCACAACATCACGAGTTAATGAGATTTACAAATAATTACCTGTTTCAGTTTGCTCAGGTGACTCTGCAGTTACTCGAGCTAGATTCTGCAAGAGGAATATGACGAAACACAAATTAAAAGTTTGCAAAATAAATAGGAAAAAAATTAGAATAACCTATAACTTTTTTTTTTTCTTACTGCCTCCTGGATATTGTGCCCACTTTCTGCACTTGTGCGGAAAGCAGTTTCGGCCTTTCTCTTGTTCTTGCTCAGAACTTTTTTGTAATTGGTGATAAATCTATCCAGTTCCCAAAGTGTCTCCGGATCAACAGCATCAATGTCCACCTCAATCTCGTCGTCCTGTTGAGATAAGGGTGGATTTCTCTTCTTGATAATTTCCACAATAGCACCCAGCTTTTCCGAAGGTAAATTCTGAAGATTTATGCTAAGCCTCTGCTTCTCTTCCAAGGTCATATCCCTCTTGTCAAGATCTCTAGCTTTTGGTTTCTTTTGAACCGGCATCCTACCCGGATGACTGAAACTTGCAGTTTTAGACATGGAGTCAGTAGGCTTTGTCATGGATTCTGCTCTATCCAAAGTCCTCATTTCAGGAGCTGGCG
The DNA here is from genome assembly GCA_036897465.1 of Pelargonium australe. Classification (NCBI taxonomy): domain Eukaryota; kingdom Viridiplantae; phylum Streptophyta; class Magnoliopsida; order Geraniales; family Geraniaceae; genus Pelargonium; species Pelargonium australe. The sequence continues at coordinate 1,251 of JAYMTH010003182.1, read as the reverse complement.
GCAAAGGAACATGATTCTGAGGTGGTGAAGTAGGAGCACGGGCAGGGGACACAGTGGTGATGGTGGCTGTGGCAGGGACCTTCCTTGGAGTGGGTGCTGGTAAGCTCGTATCATTTGGCATCTCAAACCTCTTATTAAACTTATACTCGGCCTCCAAAGCCGCCCAGTTCTCTTCGAATACTTTCAACAATATTTCTGCCATAATGTGAACATCTTGACCCTCCGGGTTATACAACATGGCATTTCGAAATGTGAGTCTCACATCCTCTGCAAACTCCTCAGCAGACTTGTACAAATTCTTGTTAAGCCTGTTCTTCACCGCACCCAAATCCATCGGATGCTTTACAATGGTATAGTAATCATGAAGCTGAAGCCCTATTACATCCACCGGCTTATTAAACACCCAACCGTGCTTATGCTTCATCAATTTAGCAAGCAAATTACTACAACTCTTGAACAATTTTCCATTCCTCTTAAACAACTTACTTGAATTCTTATCCATCCCAAACCCAGTACTTTTCAACTTCTTGTTAACCTTTGGCATTGGAAGCTTCTCTTTACCAATAGGCACATTTGATTTCTGATAACACTGATCATCCTTCATCATTCTCTTCTCCTTTTCCACAATGTCACCAACTCCATGATTGTTCTCTGCCACAGCAACACCAAAACCCCTCAATGTATTTGAATCATGCTTCCCGGGCGGCACTGTCCGACCACTCTTCTGCTTCGCATTGTTAGCTAAATTTTGCAAGTGACTGTACCCACCAGCGCCGGAGGACCCATTGATTCCATTCCCATAGTCCAAAGACTCAATCCTCTTCTTCAAGCTCCTGATCTTATCAAGCTCATCCACTAATCTCCTCCTCAGCTCCTTCACACCAACCTTGGACCCACAATTCAAGCCAGTCCTAACCAAATTCTCCAACTCTAAATTCCCAGCTCCTTGCCTATACACTGGTGCTCGATTGTGGCTACATGAATCATCATATGTCTCGAACCGCCTCCGCTTCGTCGAATCATCGTCGTCGCTGGCGCCAACATTGCTGGAATCGCCGAGGTGGTTTCTGGAGACGGCCCTATTGCTCCCATCCCCAAAATGATGAGACCCTCTGGAATTGTCACCGGTCAATGCCCCTGAAGCCATTCATGTAAGACCCTCAAAACCCTAACTTTCGAAGTGTATCGCAAAACCCAGAAATCGAATCGGCTAAAAGATAGGGTTTTGAGTCGCGAACATGTTGGGAAGTT
>JAYMTH010003181.1:0-11283 GCA_036897465.1 Pelargonium australe | reverse complement strand
TCGAAACCCCCTTTTTATTTAAGAGGTTTCCCTTAGTTACGGTAAAACAAAATTTAGTTAAATATGTCATAAGAGATTTCCGGTTCACTTAGGATAGGAGTGTGGCGCGCTTTTTTATAGGCTAGGATAACTTTATGAGGAGTAGTAAAAAGACACACTTTTTAGAAATATGCCTCTGGCGACACCCTTAAGTGAAAGAGGATTTTTGTTTCAAAAATAAAAATAAGGAACTCCTTATGATTTCAAATCACTTAAGGGTTGACTGACTTAGACACATAAAGATCCCAATTTATTTACAATTCTTAGAAGCTAATATGATATGTACTAAATATAGCTCCTTTTTATCCTACAGCTTGTTCGGGAAATAAAAACCTATATGATTTATTATTATTGCCTTTTAGCTGCTGTATGCTTTAGTTTTACAACTTATATAGTATACACCAAAGAGCTACTGGTATAAAAAAAAGTTTTCGAAAACAAAGCAAGCTTCTTCTGGAACCCTCTAATTTTATGAAACTCCCACAAGGAACCCCTTATTTGTTTTTAGTCATGTAAGTGTATTTTATTTGCTATACTACCTTAATACTTTTCTGTGAAGTGGGGGATATCCTCTATCCTATACTAGGAGAACAGTAGCTAAATAAAATTCCTCATCCAATTTGTAACAGTTTTTATTAGCAAGGACCCCTTCCGGGATAAACTTTAAACCGAGGTGCACTTGCGTTAATGAATAATTGAATAATATGCCTCCTCATGATAAAGAGTTCGATTTATATGTATAATATATAAGGCTGTACGCCCTGACTTGGTAAGAGAAGTCTATGCTCTATATTCGGGTTGTTTTACGAGTATTTTAACTGGTAATATTAACGATTCTTTTGTCAGGCTAATTAAGTTAAGCAAAAACAGAATAAGAAAAAACGGGAAACAGGAGGGCAAGAACTCGATTCTTTTACTACTGCTTTCCCAGAAAAGGAAGCCGCCCCGAGTACTTTTTAACCTACTTCAAACTAATACAACTCGAGATACCCCTATATTCGTGGTGAGTGTTATTAAGGGCTCCTATTTCCAATGAAGTTCCCGAGTCACTTATTTATTATTAAAGAACCGCGGTAGTATAACTTTGACACAGTAGCTAATCAAGAAGGTCGAACTTTGAGTTCTATTCATTTTATAGTTTCCCCATTCCAAGTCAGTACACCTTATCATAGAGAAGAATATTGTATACAGAATCTTTTCCTTATCGAGAGGACGTAACGATTATTTTCTTAATTTTTATATCAGGAAGACTTATAAGTACCATATGTATAGTAAGATTTCAGGAAATACAACGCAATATTAGCATTACGATAAAAGCGAGTCCGCTAAATCATATATTACTTTAATACATAACTGTTAATGTAAGTGTTTACAAGTCTAGTTAACCACCTTCTTGTTCAGGATAATGAGTGAGATACTTAAGATCAAACTCAGTTTAGGAATCCACTCTAAAGGGTACACAAATTAGTATGCTTCTTAGTAAATTTAAATTCGTTCAAAAGTTTACTAGACTTCCTTCTATTTCAAAAAAAAAAGTATTTGAGTACTAGAGCCACCTGTGGCGTAAGGTGACCAAAAAGTTAGTAGGAGATTCTTAGGCAAATCTCTGAAAGACTGCAAAAAGCCTTGAAAAGAAGAGCGCACAGTAGATTTTTCTATAGAGAAACCTCTCTTATCATGATAGGATCTAGGGTATTTAGGTATGCCAAGACGTAATCTTATAAAATTTAGGAACGATCTAACAAGGGAACTCCATGAAGTTAATAGTGTGATAACAGGATTGCTATAACCCGCGGAAAAACCTAGAATCAGACGGAGCCTAGTATCCTAAATTAATATTGTACGTAAGGAAGGAGTCCTATAATAAACCGCTTGATGACAAAAAATCTTGTGCATTAACTAGTCAAAGTTTGAAACTGTACTGTGGTCAATTGCAAGCTTATGTAATTACTTTTTATTTTCTATGAGTGTCCTATTATCCTTTTAAGAATTTTTACAAATTGCAGGTCAGGGAATTGCCAGTATAACCAAGCATTCTTGTGATACAGTCCGCATGGGGGTATACGACTTCTATTATAAGAGTCAAACTTTCATTACGACAAGGTGCAGGGCCTTTCTTCTTTAGTAGTTAATTTTTATGAATATATTAAAGAATTAAACAATAAATTAAAAATCCAGCAGTACACGACTAACCTATAACAAGTAATTCTAATAAGACTCCACCTGTGAAGAAGTTTTAAGTACTATATAAAATTCTCTAAAGGGATCCTTTTACTTATCCCAGTTATTACAAGTAGTAGAGCGCCTTCTTTAGATATTGCATGTCATTGGTTCAAACCGCGTCTCTAGGGAATATAATCCTAGTTAAGCTAGTTAAAGGCAAGCTTTGGCGTGGGGTATGGTTAACTGGAAGGCTTTTTTACAGTTCATAAATTAACAAGATCAATTTACAAGTAAAGTAAAGAGATTGTTTTGTATATACGTACGACTTATAAGGTTATAATCACTAAAATAGAAAGATAAATCTCTGCTTAGCAGTGGATAAAAGAAAAAAGAAAAGCTAGGTGTTCCTCAGGTTCCTTATTCTATCAAGGAATTTTGCCTGCCAGTTGATATAGAGCTTCGTGGTCAGGAAAATGGACAACTTGCTTAGTTGGACAAAGCCAATAATAGAGTTACTTAAGTGTAGCATACTAATAAACCCGTATTCATGGTACAACCCGTAAACTTGGTAAGAAAAAACTGAAGTAATAGCATATTTGACTTGTAGTCAGCCCCCTTAATTTCCGAATTGAGGATAAGATTGCCTTATTATTATTGACACAGAAAAGCATGAGCTCAAAATGCATAATATGATAAAACAGGTTGGTCCTCTTTTAACTAATCCGGTACAGCGGAAGACCTTACTACTTAGGCTGGGACCCCTTTAGGTAAATACAAGAAAGATGCCCTTTTATTTTAAACTTCCCGCTGTGTACCAAGTTATAACATCTTAGTAGAGGGATATGTACGAGGAGTTCCTCCCGTTCACGTAGATTTTATAAGAGAGCTTACTGAAGTTTAATTATAAGGGTAAGGGTATAGCAACTCGTCTCAGCAAGAGTAAGGAAGGGTATAGCTTTTACTCGCTTCTACAAGAGTTTAGGACCTATATAACAATAGCAGTTTTGTTGGGTATACTATTTACTTAGAATTCTTATAATACGAGAAGCAGTAAAGGGAGCCTATCTACAATAAGTTTGCGTTATTAGGCACTCCTTTTATACTACAGAGAAAGTCTTTATTAAGGCACAAGCTCTAAGGAGAGGAAATAATGCCGGTAACCTTATAAAGCAAAATACAGTAATTTAAACAAAAAGGATTTGTCTTTATACTTTACCTGAATAGAGGATAAAATTCTATTAGAAGACTAGGCTAAATTTCAATAAAGAAAGATACTATAGGCAAATACTTCCGATTGGGTACATCCCTTTATCTGCTTCGGATGGAGAAAGATTTGAACTTCCGGTATTTTGCAAGACTTTGGTTTTCAAGACCAACTCCTTAGCCCGCTTTAAAAAGTAAGATAGAACTCCTCCCGGGGGGTGACCCGTATAAAGAACTGCAAGAGATATAGAATGCTTCTTTTTAGTATAGAATATACCCTTATTTAGAAGGAACAAACAACTAAAGTTTTTAGTTGATTTATGAATGGGGATTGCCGAGAATTTGATAAAACATAAGATAAACCTATTAAGTGCATTGCTTGGAGAAAATCCTAGAGTCTCCCAGTACTAGAACTAAATGCTGTTATTATGCTTTTTATTAAGGGGTCCGACTATAAAAAAAGGGGGAAGACCAAAGTGTTAGAGATTCTAAGGTGAATCCCTTGGTAATAAGATAAGGAGCTTTTCTAGAGGACCCTCTTAAGCAAGGAAAGTTTTCTAAAATCTAAAGAAACTCCTCGTGGTGGTACCTTGTAGGTAAATCTAACAGAACCTCCTTTTGATATGAGAGATTTCGGCTCGAGTTTTGAGTTTTTGGTAATGAAGAAGGGGAACGGGCTCTTTCTTTAAGTCGGAGAGGTTTTAACCAATAAAGAGGGGCCTATAATAAAGCAGTCCCTATAGAGAATCCATGGCAAAAAGAGATTCAAGCAACTCCTTCGGTATACTTTTTTTTTTTTAATTTATAAGTATGCAGACAAAGCAAACGTAAGAACTCCTTATCTAATACATTAATTTAATTAATTGAAATGTACAGAAAGAAAAGGTTTACTCTATTCTTAAATAGGCAGGGTACATAGCCAATTAAAGTGTCTTTCTGGAATCCATATATAAGTAGGCTTTTATAGAGTCTAAACCTTGAAAATATCCAATAATATCCGATAATAAGAATCTTTTTTGTAGAAGTACGAGCGAATACTAGAAAGACTTTGAAAACCTTGTTCTTCAGGGGAATCTCATGTACAATTATCAACAAAACTCTATTGTTATCCGGAATACCCCAAAACCTGACTTTAGTTAGATTTATATTTTAAGGGGTAGGTGCTTTTTTTCCTCTTAATAACTAGGGACACTTTATTTAACCTATGATAAGCTATGGATGAACAAAAAGCACTAAAGATGAGAGAGCCTCTAATAATTACCACAAATTCTTTATAAAACTTCTTTAGTTAAAGTATTTTATTCTTATTATAAAGCATTAATCATATGGATTGCTACTTTGAGTATAGTATGGGAGAGTTGAGAGATACCAAGAATCCTACATAAGGAATAGTTTACTCCTAAACCCGGTTTAAGGCACTAAAAGTAGTAAGTGGTACACAATATCGCTTAGTGAGTTATAAAATTATTTTAAGACTGAGATCCAATAAGAACTCTCTTTAAACACGAAAAGAAAGAATAGCGCTGTCTTCTTCAGAGTCTGGATAATTTTAAATATATTTTGGTGGCATAAGCTAGTTGAGATTCTATATTTTCAAGAGCAATTCACAAAAACAATATCCAAATTTATAAGGGAGAGAGTCCGCTTTTTAGAGCATTACCGGTAATGGACCTAAATGAGACTTTTATCACGATATATGGATAATTAAGGGTAATCCAACTAGAAGCAACCCTTTAGTTATGTAAGAAAATTCAAATGAGAGTTTACAAGGGGTAAGCTTCTCTTTTAATAGAAGTTGATCATATTAAATACTGACTTAACAATTATCAGCTCAATGTGAAAATATTCTAAAGACTCTTTTCTTGGTTGAGTCTTAGTAACAAATTATTAATAATTTAAATGGAGATCTCTTTTTTATTAGTTGAGCTATCCTAGCGGAATTCTATCTATAGTTACGATTGCCTTAGACAATCGCATAGTCTCCACTAGTCAGTATGTTTTTATGCTCTTCTGACTAACAAATTAAATTACGAAACTAGCTGCTACAAAATATCTATGTTTCGTACTGCTGTAATTAAATTTACTCTCTAAGCTATAGTTCTCAGCCCGGGTTGCTGTAGTATCTCCCTTTTGGTTTCAAGTAACCCTTTCTATGGGTTATCCTTATCTTGGAATGTTAATGTTTGAATTCAAGAGTGTGAAATCCATGTTGATTGAAACTTTTACATATCTAGGTCTTTCTATTATAAGCTGAAAACCAAAATCAGAGTGTGAGTACTGCCCAACATGAGTTGCTTGTTTACTATACTCCCTTATGCTTAATTATACTATAAGGTAAATTATCTTCCTTTACTTTAATATTAGTTAAAAGTTCTATAATACAAAAAAAGGACATAGCAGAAGAGCCCTCTCTGATGCTTAAGTAAGAATAGGAATTCTTATTATTTTAAAACTAAGCACTGACATTATGTGTTTTTTTCTTCTTGTTGTATTCTAGAAAAGCTTCCTTATCTTGCCTAAAGAAAACAATTAAGCGAGCAAATCCTTTTGAATTACTGTCCTAGAATTTTAGGTTTATTATGTTTCATTCAAAAAATGAAGAAAGTTTAAGTTAACCGAGAAAAACCTTACTCTTGATATTACAAATACGTAACAAATTCATTAGTTTAGATAGAGAATAAATCTTATATATAGCAAGAGTTTGCTTATAATAAGCTTGCGTGTGAATGGAGCACTTTATTCGATGGTAAAGCGCAGTTTATTTTGTCAAGTATCAAAAGGTTAAAATACTGATACACTCCAAATCGAGTTTACTAGAATCTTTTTTCTTTCTTATACTATTTGTATTCTTAAGGTTTCAGCACGGCTTTATGGTATGCCTTAGCCAAGTTCAGCAAGAACTTTTCTTTAGGTAATTCCTTATTTGTTCATCGCTTTGTAAAAAGGCATTTTATCCTAGCATTTCTTGTTCGTATTTTTCTTTATCTAAGATAACCGGGGGTACATAAAGCAAAGTTACAAAGACAAGGCTACGGGTCCGGTAGACAAATAGAAACATTGAGCTTATAAGAGACTTGAATAGGCTATACTACAAGAAGACAGAGCACATAATACAGCTATTTCTTTAGTTTTCAGTCAAATGCGAAGGGCTTACCAAGCTACTAAGTAAAGTTATGTACTATAAATATCCTTAGATATAATAGATTTATACTCTATCTGTAAAACTTTCACACAAATTGGTCAATTTACAAAAGCAGCGCTTAACAAGTCAAACAAAAACTTGAGGCTAAAGCTTATCTTTAGGTATGTTTTTTTATTAAGCTTAAAAATTGACTCTATATCCTGGATTATTAGCTTTTTAGTATGAATTCAACTTCACTTTCCCCGATGATCCAACCCATATGTTAACTCTTTCAAGATAGAATTGGGTATGAGTGTAAATTTGACACTAAGTCCTATTACTACAAGAACCCTTTTTTGCCCGGACTACTTCAGTAAAAAGATATCCGGGTTCTAGTTAGTCCACGTCGATACGTAGAGATTTAAGTTCTGATATACTAGGTTTCGCTATTTTTAACGTCTAATTGTTACAACATTTTATACTTGATAAAATTTATTTAGGAGTTCCTTTTCAAGCTAAATTTAGAAAGTAAGTGCGGTTTTTGGGACCCTATGATATATAAAAGGGGTGTTTTACTTAGTTATAAAAACCTTTTTCTGATTTCGGCAAGAAGTGTGGAGTGCCTTGACTAGAAGGGCAAATAAGCGCTTAAAGCATAAAATAATAATAATAAATGTTGCAGAGTTTAACTTGACCAATAAGTATGATTTCCGACATTTAAATGGTATTTGGTATAAGCTTCTTAGAAGTATACCTTTTACTAAGGTACTCTTAATAGCTAGCATGAAAGCCTTTTCAAGAATAAGTGTTGTTCAGTCACTCAAAGTGTTCAATAGGACCTAAGAACTGCCTTTCAGCTCGCAGTCATGGCAAGCAGAAGCCCCTCAGTTTAATGCTAGAGTTTAGTTTGTAGAGGTTGATAGGCAGCTTTTTGCTTAATAAAATAATATGTCTAAACTCACTGCTTAATAAACCAAAGAGAGCTCATTGAGAATACATGAGAGAGCTCTCATACTATGTAAATAACTTTCTTTTTGAGTTTTAGGAATATTGATAGAGTAGCGTAGGATCCTATTGTGTCTCAATTTCAATTTAAGAGTATTTTCTTTAATACAAGAACTCTTTTCAGGTCTTTAATTTTAAAGGCCTTAGTACATGCATAGAATTTCAGTCCAAAGTGAGTATTCGCAAAAAATCTTCTAAATATTACTTCACTCCTAAAGCTTGGATTGGATATACGGGTTATAGGATCTAAAAGCTATGAAGGTATAGAGCTCGGTCGTAAGATACAGCAAAGCAAATGAGTTTAATTAAGGAAATTTATTTATATCTATAGTTTCTTGCGGAAAACTCTAACGGAGTTACTCGAGGCTTAGGTCTCTTATATAAATCAATTTTAAGGATTAGTCCTGGTAGTAGATGTTAGTTCAGGAATGAATATGCTAGGGAGGCTGGTATATTGCTAGAACTTGCGGAGCCTTCCCAGTAGCAGGAAAAGTTAAATTGATTTAGGTTTTTTGAAATGGGTAGCTTCCAAGATACCGGTTTATCTATAAATACGTACTTTACAATTATTTAAATTGAAATCAAGAATCCTTTTAAAGAAATTCTAAAAGTTGTTGTATAAGTAAAAAGATATTTAAGGTATTGACAACTACTGCTTATTTAGTTTTCCCAGGCTTCTCAGGATAAGGTATTTTTTCTTCCTATGAAAAGCTTCTTATTGCAGGGATTCCTAGATATTTGGTATAATGGTAAATAAAAATTAGGATCAACAAGATTTAACTATTACTTAAATTGGCATTATTCAAACATCATAATATTAATAATTAGATTTCTTAGTAGCAGCAGAGTTACCGTTTTATAGCCAAGCGTGTCTGCACATATATAACTAAGCTCTCAATAGCTTTTTTAAATAACTAACTTTTGTAGATTTTAATAAAATGTATTTACAGCATCTTAATTAATGTACTTTAGCCACTATCTCGTGTAAATTGTAAATACTTTCTAGATTCCATTTCCTTTTTTATTTACTTGACAAGAGCTTTTTTGCAGGACATTGCGAATGAAAAAATATGTTAGTACGGGTACTTCTATAAGATCAGATTCCTTATTCGAGATAAACTAGGGTAAAAGGGAATACTAGCTGCTTTTAGTAGTCATATTATCATTACTAAACTGAAGCCCATATTATTTAAGATTACTCTTCTCTATTTGCTTCCCAGTATTGTCTTTAAAGAAGTTTTTAAAGGGAACACTTTTTCCTATTGTCCGGCGGCGAGTGTTTAGCCTGTAATAGGGTTCCTAAGTAACAGTTATTAGCTTTTTGTCTTTCTCTGTATTCTACTAGGCTTCTTAGTCTCAGAATTCATAAGACTCTTCTAAGCTAAACCTGCTCTCCAAGCAAAAGCCTGACTTTCTTCCAAGCCAAAGTCAGTCTTACTATTCACTCTATTCAGAGCTCTTACTAACCTGACTTTCTTACTCTTGCTTCCCTTGATCAGTGGAATCACCCTAGAACCTAATTCAAGTTGTGGCTATCTAATATGAACGTTTTCCACTAAGAAAGGGTATAACTTAACCTGCTTGCGACTATCTAGCTTAATCTTAGGAGCTAGACTTACACCTACCTTCCTGTTGCCTATGTTGCCTGTACCTAATGTATTCGTATCAATATCTTTTTTAGTTATGGAATATAAAGTTTAATAAGTATAGAGAGTCAGACTTGGTTAAGGATAAGACCTCTCTCTTTAGTTGTTACTGACACGGGAGGATAGAAACTTAGTAAGGAAAAAAAGAGGGTTACTCTTACCGACTGTAGCGGAGGAAGGGTGATGTAAAGAAAATAGTTTTAGATAGTACATGAATACCTTATACCCAACGTATACTGACTTACTTCTGTGCCTTGCTCCTAAATATACAGTAGAAACCAATCTAACTAACTTAGTAACATAGCCAAGATCTCTGTCAGTATCTCTCCTTACTTGACTTGAAAGCTAACCCCTTCGTAGTACAGAGACCCCTCTTTATACTATGTCCTAGCAGTTTTTCGCTAGACTTGACTTTTTGTGGGTGAGATTAAAGGCAAAAAACGACACAACACGGCATAGCAATTCTAAGGAAGGGCTTTGGTAATGAAAATATTCGGAATCTATTTTCTAACTTATTTGACTTTATTTACTAAACTCTCCTAGAAAAAGAAGGCAAGATTTATCTTGTACTACTAAACCCCTTATCTTTATAGAGAAAAAAAAACTTCCCATATCTAATCTAATTAAATAAGGGTTATAACTAAACCAACTTAAAACTCGATTCTCTATTATTTGAAAAAGAGTCTAAGGAAATACGGACCCTTTTTAAATTTGAATTAAGACTTTCTGATTGGGTATTATCATAATAAGCATATAAACTCAGGCATATCCAGTCTAGTCTAGTCTAGCAACCTTAACTTAATCTACTTCTTAACTTTATTATCCTCTCCTCGATTAATAGAAATCCCTCTTTATTAGCTGTAACTTAGAATTAGAAAAACCTTTGTTAGTCAAAACTTGCAATTACAACTTGCTCAAAAGATAAAGACTGTTGACGGATCTGAAACTTGTAACCAAAGGATGTATAGAGAGTCAATACGCGGAGTAGTGTTAAATATTTACAAGGGATAAGTGTTGAGTGAGGAAGCTAGCTCAGTTGAGGCTATTCTTGATGAGTAAACTACTATTTATTCCTTTTTCAAAGTACAAGAAAGGAGTCAAAACCATAAGGATTACGAGAGTACTGCCGGTATAGCATTTGGGTAGTTTAAGAGTTTATTACTTTATGCCGTAATACAGATTTCAACTTAACAAAGCTATGGACTCGCAAAAGTTAAACGAGCAGAGATAAAATAAAGTATGATCTAAAAGATTAAAGCTACAGTTCTTGGGTTGAGTAAAAAGTATTTCATTTTAAATTTCAATGCAATGTTCTTAGATTTCGAGTGGTAAAGCTCTATAAAACTCTTAAACCGGGTATACAGTATATCAGAAAACCAAGCTTTTCTACAAGGGGCCTCTGACTAAGTTTTTGTTATAAACGAATTTGGGGCTAGCACTAAGTTCGACTTTTAACCCTATCAAAGTTGGGTTGTAAGTCTATCGCTCTAACTTTTCTTAGAAAGATTTCCGATTTTACTCTGTTTAATATTTTATTCCTTAATTCAAGATCCGAGCTCTCCTATTTGATAAATGTACATTTCATGGGTGTTTTTACTTTTAGGATAAGATTTCCCAAGCCCTGGGCCCACATCGAATTAAGTTTAGGTTGTAAAAAATCCAGAATCTAAAAAGCAAACATTTTTGAAAAAAAAAAGCGTACCTTCTTTCCAGTATTTAGGGGAGTCCTCCCTTGCAGTAGTATGTAATATGACACGTTTAGGATTCTTTTCAAGCTTTCGCTAACCACAGTTAGCTGTTAACTTTTGTTTTTCTTATCTAGTATCCTGTTGATAACCGGTGGATTCTTCTTAATATAACTTTTTCCGTGGTTTGAAGTTCTCTTAGTAAAGTCCTAGTATCCGTAGGCATAAAAGTCGAAAAGAATAACTTCTAGTACATAATACGATCCCCTTGAAAGTCCCATGCTCTGTTGGGATTGTAGTTCAATCGGTTAAAGCACCGCCCTGTCAAGGCGGAAGTCGCGGGTTCGAGTCCTATTTAAAACACTTTTAAACACACCAGCACTTCCTAGCAATTTGCCTGCAACACAAAAAAGTTAGGAAT
>JAYMTH010003180.1:0-11284 GCA_036897465.1 Pelargonium australe | reverse complement strand
CGGTTCCGGTTCCATTTTGCCCAGCCCTAGGAGCAAGCCGGCACGGGAGCGACAGCCATCCAAGTCATAAAAAGTAGGGCCCACTCGAATTAATTATTTAGTCCACCTCAGCTCAGATCAACCATAATTGCATCAAAACTGCCACGTGTAAAGCATCGTACCATGCAAAAAGTATCACTGATTAGGTTTCTAAAGTACATTGAAAATTAATCTTAATTACCATTTTACTGTTAAAACCAAAATTAATGGGTAGTTGTTGTTGTTGTTGCAGCATATTTTGTGGCAGGTCCCGATATCGGAAAATTCACAATGAAAACCGTCGACGACGACCGGACCTTGAACAAGTCGCTCCATTTCCGACCAGCCTGCAACTTGTACAACATGAACGACCTCGCAAATCTCTGGGAGAAGAAAATCAAGCGGACCCTCCCGAGACTCACCGTCTCCGAGCACGACCTCCTCGCCGCCGCCGCCGAGAATCGCATCCCGGAGAGCATCGTCGCGTCTTTCACGCACGACATTTTCATCAAAGGTTGCCAGATCAATTTCGAAATCGACGGCGTCGATAATGTGGACGTGGAGACTCTCTATCCGGAGGAGACTTACAAGACTCTCGAGGAGTGTTTCGAAGATTTTGCGGCCAAAATCGGGAAGCAGCATCAGCCGCAAGCTGTGGCGGCGGAGAGAGTCGACAATAATGGAATTATGAGCAACCGCGGCGGCGGCGCCGCCCAGGCTTTGCCGGAGGAGATGCGTGCCACTACTACGGCCATATGCGCTTGATTCATCTATCTTCTTAATTGGGACTACTTTTTCGAACATTTTCTTTAATCTTTTGTGTTTCGATTCAAATAAGATATGATTGCGTTGTAAAATTGTACGAGGGATCTGGAACGATTAATATTGTAACGTTCCTTAACACTTGTATTTGTATCATGTTTTTATTTCGTGAAATAAAATTATGTAATGACCAACTATCTTAGTAGCAGACATCTGAAACTATATATGAGACAAAATAGGCCAAACTTTTGTGGGCTAGGATATAAAACTCATACCCGTCGTAATAGACGTGGATAAAAGACGCTCGTCCAGATCCATTTCATTTGTCTCCGCTAAGGCTGAGTCTCACTAATGATTGTTTAGTCAACAAGAATTGTAAACCAAGCTAAAAGATATGATGACAATGCATCAACAATTAGCAAGGAAATAATAGTCAAACAAACATTTATTTCTTTGAATTATATTATGGGAGAAATTTCACATGAGTATTCTTTACTATTGACTTAAATCATATGTGTGTCAATAACTTTTTTTCAAATCAAATACACCTAAACAATGACATATCCTATCCATCAGTTAAGTTTAACGGATTGACCCATTTTGACAATCTTTTACTTATAATACCAATTTTACCCTTGTGTTCATTGTTCATGTTGTTCTTGGATTTGTTCTTCATGTTCTTGAGTTTTCAAAATCAAATCACACAAAAAAACAAACACCCCACAACATAATCCCAATTAAACAATATGATTACCCAAATTAAAATTATAACTGACATGTCCAGTTTAGAACAAACAAAAAAATAAAAATGAATCCTAGCAATCTTCACATCTAATTTCCAGTGCCGCCTCACAAGCTTATCATCCAATCTCTGTTTGGCTTCTCGTTTCATGTTCCTTCTTTATCGATCATCTTTGTTGTTTTTACTTTTAAAATCAAATATATTTAATCAGATTTCAACATCAAGAAGCTACTTATACAAATATTTTTGGAGTTTTAGTTTTCATTTTTCAGATTTGAGGTTCTATTTTAATTTTTGTTGAGATTTGGTTTCAGTTGCCATTTGGTATTGATGAGATGATTCATGTTAATTTTATTTTTATTGCTACATTTATTTTGGATTTGTTTGTTCTTATTTTAATTCTGATTTGGTAAGAATTTTTTTTTTTCAGATTTGAATATTACATGATTTTGGGAGTTGGCCGGATTCTTGAAATGTTTGAAGCCTCCAGTGTCGGAATCTTCAAACATTTGAAGAATTGGCCAACTTCCAAGGTACAATAATAATACAAATGTAAATAGTAGAAATAAGTAAGGGTAAAATTAGTATTTAAATTTTATTTAATGACATGTGCAATGCACATGATGAAAGATGTCAATTTTTCCGTTAAACTTAACGGATGGATGGGTCATGTCATAGTTAAGGTGTGTATTTGATTTGAAAAAAAATTCTTGGCACGCCAATAGTAAAGAGCACTCGTGTGAAATTTTCTCTATATTATATACTCTGTTAGTATATTTACAAAATCTTTGACAATACATCATCAATTGGTGGTGAAGTTGCCAAAAGAACAAAGTAAAGTAAAACAACAATCCAACATTTCAAGCTTGCTTCAACCAAAAAAACACAAGCAACAAGTATATAGGGTGTTGGATGAAATGTCTACTTCAAATCTGTGGGTGGTATATAACTTGTAGGAACTACACATCATATACAGGCAAGCGCTCTTCGATAGAGACTCGGCAGATGGGACATCTTTTACACTTCTCCGAGCAGGTGCTGCCATTCATATTCAATGGATAGTATAAGAAATTGATCGTTATTTAGCAACAAGAAGATTTAAGTGTATGAACACTTGTATTTGGCCTAAAAAGCAAATCAAGAAATGAAGAAGAAAGGAAAAACAATATTGTTGCAGCATGTAGGGAACATGTTCTCCCAATCAGAACACAGGACATCGTGATCAGAGCTTAAAGTTCCTATAATAATTTGCAACCTCGTATAAATCTAATGACTAATAAGTTCTCTTCCACATTCCAGTGTATTTTTACCGTATTTAAAGTTTAAACACAGAAAAATAAAAAATAAAAGGTTCCTCTTATTCCAGTGTATTTAAAGTTCTCTTCTTTACTAAATTTCTTTGTCTCGGTATCAAATAAGGCACTGTTTGGATTTAAAATTTGATGGGAATGAAACCCATTCCCACTGCCCTTCCATCCACTCTCATTCTCATTTCTCAAGTAATGTTTTTATCAATTGAAGTGTGGGAATGAGTATCACTCATATTCCAATTGTTGCCGTTTGGTTCACAGAAGCATATAATAAAAAGGGGGTTAGAAAATGAATTCGAACAAATTATTCACTTTCAGAATATGTATAAATAATTATTAAAAAATCTAGATATTTTTAACTAAATATTGACAATTTAATACTTAATATTGTTTTTTCAGCACGTTCATCAATCTTAATCAGTAATTGTAGACCTCTTGACAATTTACACTAAATAACAAAATATCAATCCAACTAGACATTCGAGAATGAAAATGAGGTGTTCTAGTCCAACACCATCATGATGTAGAATGAAAATGCTACCTAAGTGTCTTCTACCCTTTTGGTAATGATCTATACATAACTAATATTGCCCCTATTATATGCTAGAGAACCACTTGATATTGTTACCGATGATTGTCATTCAAGTCCCCTAGGGGATGGCGCAATGGTCAAGAACACACATCTCCATGTGGGAGGTCGTGGGTTCAAATCCCATTGCATCGGGTCGAGTGGGGTGGGGTTTCAAGGGGAGAGCTACCCCTATTGTGTAGCTCAACTAGTTAATTTTTTTATTTTTTTATTTTTAAATGATTGTCATTCAAGTTTCAAGCACTAAATGTATTGTAACTTTTGCTAAAAGTCAAACACACTTTTGAGAGAGTATATTTAGGGGAATATACTAGTTGGAAAATAAATTCAATTTAGATGGAAGCAGTACCTGCAAAGGGAGTGATGCCTGCATGGAAGGAGAACTGTATTAATATGCTCTTCAAAGCAAACTCTACAGAGGATCTTTTCCTGAATTTTTTATCAAATAAACATGTGAGAACCAGAATAGATCCAAATCCAGAAACAGAGTTAAATTGACATGAATCTGTAAATACATGCAGTAGTGTGACAATATAAGCAACTATTTCTACATCCAATTTTTTTATCTGATCTACGTCTTTAGAAGACAAAATCAAGATCAAAGGTCAAGAATAATACATTTTGAAGCCTTTCAAACTCCTGCTGGCTGTACTTTGTAATCTCAGTCTGCTCACTTAGCGCAGCTTGCAACTTCCATATCTGAGATGTAATGATTGAACATGTACAGAAAAAAGCAGCTGAGCGGTGGTATAAAATGATTCTGAATTTAAAATTTTCACAGTATCAAGCACTGTCTAAGTCAGGTGCTGGAAATATAGCAGAGTGCAATGAAATACACCACAACAAATGTTGAACAAAAAATAGTAATAATGCTTGTACCTCATCAACAAGATTTGCTTTAGGCATTTTCTTGACAGTATCAGGTGAGAATGTGTTATACCTGAGTAACCATGATCAAAATGAGTATCATTTTCTTTTACATTTATATACACCATATTCTTGTGTATAAACAAAATAAACATAATATAAATTGACATTTATAAGAGCCATCAATAAGGAGAATTAGACCACGTACAAAAACATACAGATATGCAAGCCACAAGGGCAAGCGCACTTAATCTATTATTAAGATTAATATTTTGAGATAACTAATCATGATGACCACAATGAGAATATAGTGACAAACCGATTTAGATATAAATGTAGCAGAAGCAATGCAGATTCATGAGGTGAGTATGATGAGAATGAGAAGTAAAGCAATAACATCACTTTTGTCTCCACTATCCATACAAGAGATACAAAAAACTGCATAACACCCATACCAAATGATCCTTCATACAAAAACTTTCCCTGATTCAACATTTGCCCAATAACAGATGATATATGTAATGACGCAGGTAAATGTCCTTTGGCTGTAGCCACTGGTATTGTAGTTACTAATTAATTATCTCACATTCTTTACTGGTTTCCCAGAAACCTGTACATATATAATTATAGTTTATATTCTATAAAGAAAGTTGGGTTAGAAACTGGTTTGTCTGCAAGCTGTACTTCATGGCATGCATGCAAGACACTAACATCTCATTTTAGGTGGTCAATTATTAATTATGTATAAGGGTAATATATTGATCCAACACCAGCCTATATATTTTTCAAAAAGAAACAATTGAAGACACTCGATGATAACTCCATAAAGAAAGCGGGTATACGTGATCACTATCATTACTTTATAAAAATTCAGATCCTGTGTAAAAGCATAATATCAAGGTATACAGCACTGACCCAGAGACAGAGCCACTGTAAAGTCTAGCCTGTTCTTCTCGGCTTCCTTCATCAATTGACCACCAACCAATTAACCTGTTAAGAGAGGGATGAACCATAAACAACGATAACTGTTTAGATGATACCTGCAGCACCTTTGCAGTTCGTAACAAGTAACAGTTCAACAGGGATTCACAAAAATTTTATGAACTAAATAACTAATTGTTACCTTGATCCATGGTGTAAGAAACCAAAACAATCATAAACTTTTGATGATACAGAGTAGTATCTTTCAGAACTAGCTTCACCATGTAGTAGCAATAGGGCAATATTCTCTAGCAATCTATATACGGCAAACAACACTCCAGCTCCTTGCAGCAAAAAAAGAGGGGTAAATAGAACAAGAGATGAGATATGCCTAGCACTATGTGGTGTCCCCTGAAACAAAAAAAGATACAAAATGAGAACAGCTTCCGAAGATATTCTCGTCATATCAGCAAATAACAACCTACAATACCTCTAGACGCATAAATAGCATGATCTGGAAAATGATTAGTGGGATTTTCATAATATGTCCACCTATGTCTTGTAGGTTGCATATTCCTATATGATTTTGATCTTCATCTGAAGAAACTACTAAGCCTCTACTCCAGTCAAGATATCTGATATTCATTGAGGATGAAGTGGATTCTGAAATTTGGTAATGCCTGTGAATTGCTGGGTTATGCCACTTGGTGCAAACAAGAAAGGCAAAACACTCCGCTATACTGTACAAGGAAAATACCGAATTAGCACTGCAGAAAAAGGTATAGAAGAATAAATGTTATTCATATGTGAAGGTAATGTACCCATAATTTATGAACAAGTCCCACCAACCTAGAGCAGCTACATCACCTGCATGTATTTGCAAGAAAAATTAGAGGCAAAACAATGCATGCGTGGGATTGACTAGTTTCATACATGAATGAGGTGGCACACTCACTAATTACGCCCTTCAAAATAAATATTTAAACTATGCACTCAAGATTCGCAGATATAAATGCAAGACTACAAAAAATCTTGAAACTTAAATAATTGTATAGAGTCCATATTAAATGGACCAACGGGGAAAACAGCTACCAGGATGGAGCCTGAAAGAGAGTTCTAGATATTAAGTCATTCTTTGAATAGAATAAGCACTTCATCTGCTACCATCCCCACTTTCCTACAGTTGGTGTTCAGGTAAAAAATATTCTCAAATCACTCAACAGTTAACTACCAAGTTTACCTGGTTCAAGCTTTAAAGATCTCTCAAGTTATAATCTTCATTGAGAGACAAAGTAATCTTCATTTTTCAGTAAAAGCAATGCCAAGACAATGTGCAAGTAGATATGTGAAATAATGGTGTGTTATCAGCCGAATGAGGTAGCATTGTTTCTAATCTCATTAATAATATCAAGCAAACAAGAATTCTGGTTCTACAAGAATGATTACCAGAACAGGCTCACTTGGTCTCCAAAAAGGTCGCTGGAGATAATAATGGATTGTTCTACACTTTAAATATTACAAGTGCTGCTTATCACCATTCGTTGTAACCAGTCAGAAAATTAAGCAGTCATAATTAATATAAATACAAACTAAAGTCGGGTATTCTTTTGTAGAGACTAGAGCACAATATAAGTTGAAAAGATGATTAGTTCTTAAATCTTTTGAAACAGTACCAGTTTGTAATTGCACCAAACCAAAACTCTACTGGAAAAGAATAATCGTCTGAAGTAAGAATAAAGGTTGTTGACATAAACATGTATTAATAGTACAAGTGATCACTGAAACTAGAATAGGGAATATTGATTGGAATCATGCATTTGAGATAACAACACCAAATACAGATAAGTATTACCACATAGTTTAAGGAGAGTGAATGTTGTCGCAGCAAAGAGGAAGACCATGGATATTGCGACCCAAAAGTGCTAGAAACCAAATATTGGAGATTTAGTAATGAGATAAGATAATGGAACATCTGACATAGATGAATAGAACATTACATATGTACCAGAGTAAGCTAATTTTTTTAATACTACATTCAAATACCATGCAATGTTGATCTTTTGCTATATGTAATTGGTCTTAAGGCACAAAGTACCATCTCTTTGTTGCCATACATTTCCTTATAATGCTTCTACTACTCAGAAAAAATAAAAACTGAAACAAGATGAAAATGATTATGGAAATGAAGAAGGGAAGAAATCTCTTCCCATATATTGGATCTACATGTGTATACAGGCAAACAGAAACATACATGCATGTCTACTTCTGTTAGAATGTGTTCACCTTTTCATGAATTAGTTCAGTTCGAAAGTCCAATTTTTTTTTTACTAATAACAGATGGCGTCAACAAAAAGAAGTAGCTAGCTATAAAAGAAGCAATGGTGGACTTACAGGAAGAGTCTCCCATATCGCTTCATCACTCATGCTTTCATCATCCCCGGGCATCAATGCCCTGCACATCCTATATAAGACAAAAAATTGTCACTAAGACAACCATGTTTGCGGAAACAATCAGAATGTACCAAGTAGACTAATGTAACCTTTATAGTCAAAATAAATTTTCAAACTTTGGGATACATAATAAAACAAGAGTTGACAAAGAAACATCAATCAACTATTCTCATTTTTGTTTATTTACACAATGAATTTGCCTGAAGTCCATTTAAGATTCTTCTAGCGGTTAGCTTGACACTATTGCATGATATGCATGTTGGTCCATCAGCAGATACTCATAGCCTCATAGGAAAGATACTAATGGGATTAAAATGAACACTTTATCAAATGAAAAGGATAACAAAAATACCTGACGTTATCAATCAAGATTGCTATTTCAAATGCCAGCAAAGGCAGAAAGACAATCTTCAAGTTAACAACTGCAGCACATTCAATTTTCAAATAAATCAACTTGGTAAAGTTTGAAATTTTGAAGACTGACCAAACCCATTACAGGTAATTTAAACAAGTAATCAGATTTACTGTATATCATATATTCTGAACATGCAATATATCAATAAAAAGTAACTTGCGTGCACAAAGGAGTACAAGCATAGCAAGTACACTTGAGAGACAAATAATCTTTGAAAAAAAGAAGTAGAAAAAGGTTAAATTTTGGCCCTAGCAAATCTAATGATAGACAAGGGTTTTCCCAGTGTACCATATCTGTTCTCAAGATGTATACAAAGTAGTAGCTCAAAAGCAACAAGCAATGGCGTTGCCATCAAAGCGTGAAGTGGAGCCCACTGTCAAGAGAAATAATGTTTAACTTGTCACATAAATAGATAAAAGGAACTGGATTTGTACATCCAAAACAAACTAATACAATACATTAACATGCAAAAAAATCATATATACACTAAATCAGTGATAATACATACATGTCGATCATGAGGCATTGATGGTGCAGGCAATGAGAACCTGCTGCGTGCCACTACTGCATGAAATAGCCAGAGAGGAGCAAATACGATCCTGCAGAATAATGAAAAATCAAACACTACTTAATAGATACGAAAAATAGTTTCTTGTGATTGCCACATGCATTTAATATCATTCTTAAATGCACACATCAAACCTCATAATGATATAATAAGTGGTATTTCATTTATGAGCTCACAGCAATTCGGTATATGCTGACGTTATGCTTACCTTATATTATATTCTAAACAAAACCGGAAACCCTGTGTTTTCGACCTGAGCTTTACTAGTATGACACTTACAACTCTCCTTCAGCTCTTTGTGTAACTCACTATCCAGACACAAATTGCGGATTCGTTCCAAAAAATGCGCAAGATACTACATATTCCGAATTCCAAAATATACATCATATATGACAATGCAATCATAAGTTACAAATTATCTTGCACAACGAGTTTGTAAAAATTCGGCTGAATAATGATCAGATTGTAAGAACGAAGGATAGACCATGATGAAATCCCTCTCTATTCCCCCCTAAGAGCATCAGTCACCACTCTCCCTCAAACCAAACTTTCGGCTCAAAATTAGTATCAATTTAGTACAAGCATCAATCTATATACTGACCATCTCCCAATAAATTCAGCCATCTACTTCCTCCCATCAACTTAATCAATTCATAAGTAATGCATTTGAAGCCAAATTATACCCATTGACATAAAAGCGGAAATTCACAGCCAAAAAAAAAAAGACAAATAAATATATTTGAAAAAAACAAACAACCCATCTGGACATTTCATCAAAGCTACGCAGTCAATGAGAGAACCTTCTTACGAACCTTAAGAAAATTCAATCATAACTGAAAAATCATCTCCAAAAAGAGCAATTTCCAAGCATTTCACTCCCCAGAACCCAAACCCTTGACCCAAAAAAATAACAAAATTTTCAAAAATGGTTTCTCGCCTTTCCCAAAACAAAAACAAAAACATGCAATGCCCCAGAATATTCCGCCTAAAATACCCAAATTCACGTCAATTCACATCCAATTTTGCGTCAACCAAACAGAAGATCAGCGAGAACAGAGAACGTAAACAAAAACACATACCACCAGTTACAAAGCACGAGTTTATGTAGCTTGAAAGCGAGCAAAAGCGTGAAGGAGAAGAGCAAGCCATGCGCCACCAGAGCCTGCAACGACTTGACCACTCTCCTCCAGCTAATCAGTCTCCTCTGCACCAACATCCCCGGCCACCGGAACAACTAAATCGCCGAGAAACGCACACCGCCACCACCAACACCACAGCTCCTCCTCCTCCGCCGCGGACGATATCGAAGACGGAGGTTTCAACTTTCAAGAGAGAGAGAAACACATTTTCGAGGCGTAACCAAAAACCTTTACTTCTTGTTGCTGTTACACAGACGCGCCTGTCTTTATGACTTCGCTTTCACGCTAAAGCTGCACTTTGTTTATTGCAATAGAATATTTTTCTGACAACTACCCTTGCCGTCCCCATCCAATTCCACCCAAAACGTAAGGGTATTTTAGTCATTTCATTGTCACGTAGAAGCCCAACAGTGTCCACTTGGAAATTATTTAAAATAAAATATTTCATTTTTGTTACTTTTTTGTGTGTAAGAAATCAAAACAATGGGTACGATATTAAATGTAATTATATAAGTGGTACACGTGGCACGCATATTAAGGAGGTGGTGATTAGGTGATTCCAAGATGTCGATCCATTTCTTGGGTTTGGAAGTGGGACCACACATCAATATCCAAATCCAATACATTAAATATCAATATTGCTCTTTCTATCCTTTTTGCGTATTTATTTGCTCACGAGAAGAGCAAAGTATAATAATTTTGTTGTTTTTTAAAATAATTTTTAAGGGAAAAGGTACTCAGATGATCAAATACTGTCTCAAGGTTCATAAACTTCACTTTGTTTATGCGAGGTTAAAGTTTCAGTTATTATGTTACTGTGAGATCTATTTTGTTAAGTCACTAACGAAATCCGTCATAACTAACTAATGGAGTTAGTTTTAAGGGTAAATGACACATACTAACCCTCTACTTAACACTTTTTAACATTGG
Source organism: Pelargonium australe (assembly GCA_036897465.1). Taxonomy (NCBI): domain Eukaryota; kingdom Viridiplantae; phylum Streptophyta; class Magnoliopsida; order Geraniales; family Geraniaceae; genus Pelargonium; species Pelargonium australe. The sequence goes on along the minus strand of JAYMTH010003180.1, from coordinate 572 downwards.
CTACCCTCAAGTATTGTAACTAACTATTAAGTACGCTGAACTATGTCAAACATTTATCCATCCAAATTTCCATTCAAAACTCCATTCAATGGGTTAAAATGACCATTTTACCCTTCTAACTAAATAAAAAAGCAACAGCCAAACAAGCCCTTATGGCTTTAAAGAACAAAAAAAAAAAAAAACAAAACACACGCCTTCTCCGGGATGTCTCTCTGGATTAGCATCACCGTCGACCAGCCTCCTACCGTGGATGCCTCAGATGTGGTCGGAGGCTCCAGATCTCGCCGTGGCCGCCTCATCCTCTGTCGCCCAGATCCGCTCCTCCTCGCCGGCGACGTTCAAGGATTATCTTGCCCAGAACGTCTTCGTCGTCGAAGACCTCTGCAACTTCGGCGATGGGTTCGGGTTGGTGAAGCGAGGACGACGGCGCGAGCGAGGACCTGAACCGGCGACGTGCAAGGATTTTCTCGCACAAAACGTCTGGTACGAACTAAGATGAACAACGCACAACACAACAATATAGTGCCTCAACTCAACGGAGCTTCCCTGGCTATTGCATTTACATCAATGAA
>JAYMTH010003179.1:0-11288 GCA_036897465.1 Pelargonium australe | reverse complement strand
TTTCTTAAAATTTAGTCTCTAACTAGGATTTTTGAGCTTTGGAATCTCTAGAATGGGCATATTTTTTTTTTTTTTATATTATCCCAGTATCCTCTACAATCAAATTTTCATTATCAAATCTTCAAATTTACTTATCGGAAAGTCAATAAAAGAATATGTATTCATTGTTAAGTTTTCAACTTTGATTTGGTCTACTCAAAATGACATTGTTTTAAGTGAGAACAAAAGGGAAAAAAATTAATCTTTGATGACATGATAAAGTTTGACTGTATGAAACACTAGGGAGGTAAACCAAAAAAACATGCCTAGTCGAGGGGTTAAAAATACTAGAAAAAATCATAATTTGAGACTTAATCTAAAAGAATTTGAAACTCGAAAAGGTACTAAACTATTAGGCCTGCATTTTGAGTATTGGATTTATCATCTTCTTGTTAACTCAAGTGGCTATTTGCTAGTGCCTTATTTTAGAGCACAAAAACAGACCATTCTCATTGTAAATTGCAGCTTACCCTGGATCCATGCATATGGACATACGTGTATGTATATATACAATAATACAATGTATATATGCATGTAACATATATACATACATGTACGTCCATATGCATGGATCCGAGGGTAAGCTGCAATTTACAATGAGAATGGTCTGTTTTTGTGTTCTCAAATAAGGCACTAGCAAATGAGAATATATGTATATATGTTTATATCTTTTGAACCATATTTGTTTTGATCCATACAATAACTGTATATTATAATACTAAAGTTTCATCGAGTACATATATCATACAAGTTTTTGTATCTGATTATTAATAGATGCTTATCATGTTTCTTTTCACATCCTACAGATTCAGATAGTTTCTATCTTGAAGGGCCTTTGGCATCGGACAAGGTCACGGGCTGACCTTAAATCCTGTCCAAGAGGCTGAGCTTAAAGATGAAGCGTTTCGAGTGGGGTTTTACTGCAAATATAGGTACCATCTTTTTTATTCTTAGCCCGGAACAAGAGCCGGACAGAGATTCCTGAAAAGAAAATGCACCAACACTACACACTCACTTCTCTAAACCTCTCCAAGCCTTTTAAAGATTCTTTTGCTCATTTCGGAGAATCTTGGACTTACTGTTAGCAATGGGATCCAAGTCATTAGTACATGTATTTCTAGTCTCCTACCCCAGCCAAGGCAACATCAACCCTCTGCTCCGTCTTAGCAAGCGTCTCGCTTCTGAAGGCTTCCTCGTCACCTTCTCCGTCCCAGAGAGCTTTGGCCAGGGAATGAGAAAGTCCAACAACCTCACCGATGAGCCTACGCCCGTTGGTAGCGGTTTCCTTAGATTTGAGTTCTTTGTGGACGAATCAAAAGGCCTAGACCTTGAGCAATACATAACCCAGCTCGAACTCGTTGGTAGGAGAGTGATTCCAGAAATTATCCGCAAGAATGCCGAGCAAGGTCGTCCCGTTTCTTGCCTCATCCATAGCACATTCATCCCTTGGGTCTCTGACATTGCGGAGGAGCTTGGCCTTCCCTCTGCCATGCTTTGGGTTCAATCTTGTGCTTGCTTCGCGGCTTACTACCACTACTCTCGCGGAACTGTCCCTTTCCCGAGCGAAATAGATCCGGAGATCGACGTTCAGCTCCCATCCATGCCGCTCTTGAAGCACGACGAGGTTCCAAGCTTCTTGCACCCCACAACTTCGTATCCTTTCTTGAGGAGAGCCGTAATGAGAGAGTTTGAGAATGTTGAGAAGCCTTTTTGTATCTTGATGGACACGTTTCATGAACTCGAGCACGAGATTGTAGACTACATGTCCAAGATCCTTCCCATCAAGACCGTCGGTCCTCTCTTCAAGAACCCTAAGGCCGAGAGCTCCACCATCCGCGGTGACTTCTTGACAGCCGACGACAGCATCATGGGGTGGCTAGACTCCAAGCTGGCTTCGTCCGTTGTTTACGTCTCGTTCGGGAGCATGGCGAGCTTGAATCAAGAGCAAGTGGACGAGCTCGCTCATGGGATTCTCATATCCGACGTGTCGTTCTTGTGGGTCATGAAGCCTCCTCCCAAGGACTCCGGAGACGAGCCCCCTATCCTTCCGGAAGGGTTCATGGACAAGGTCAGCGACAAGGGCAAGGTGGTGCAATGGAGCCATCAAGAGAAGGTTCTTGCCCGCGCGTCCGTCGCATGTTTCGTGACTCATTGCGGATGGAACTCAACCGTGGAGACCATCGCCACCGGCGTCCCGGTGGTGGCGTTACCGTTATGGGGGGATCAGATGATCGACGCCAAGTATTTGGTTGATGAGTGGAAAATGGGAATAAGAATGTGCCGTGGAGAGGGTGGTAGCAAGAAAATCACTCGGGACGAGGTGGCCAAGTGCTTGTTGGACGCCACAGTGGGAGCCAAGGCGGCGGAGATGAAGGAAAATGCATCGAAGTGGAAGAAGGCGGCGGCGGAGGGAGGCTCCTCCGACCGGAATATGGAAGCGTTTGTGGATGAGGTCAGGAGGAGGAGAAGCAGTAGCAATTAGATTGTGTTGGAGAATTTGGTCAGCGAGCTAGCAGCTAAACATGACACTTCGCATGAAGTGTTATTTTTATTTATTTATATGTGTTGAACATTTGTCAAAATGCATGAAATGCATCACGACACATGCTATATATTGTTAAATGACATCTCCATGATATTGATGATGTTGGTGACGGTTTCTTGAGGTTTGAGTTCTTTTCCGACGAGTTGTCGGAGGACGACCAGAGGCGCAAAGACATCAACCAGTACTTGCCTCACCTCGAGCTCGTGGGCAAGAAAGTTGTCCCCGAAATGCTCCGCAAGAACGCAGAGGAGGGACGTCCCGTTCTGTGCCTCGTCAATAACCCGTGTGTCTCCGACGTGGCGGAGGAGCTGGGCCTCCCGTGCGCATTGCTTTGGGTTCACTCTTGTGCTTGCTTTGCCACTTACTACCATTGCTTCCACGGCACGGTCCCTTTCCCGAGCGAAGCTGATCCGAAGATCGGCGTTCAGCTTCCGTGCATGCCTCTCTTGAAGCACGACGAGGTCCCAAACTTCCTGCTCCCGAATCATCGAGTTCCTTCCTTTCGAGCCTTGATAAGCCTTTTTGTATCTTGATCGATACCTTTGTTGAACTCGAGCTAGACATTTGGGACTACTTGTCCAAGTCCAAATATTTGTAAAAAAAACTCGATAAGAAGAATTTTGCCGCGTCCCTCACCGAATCCATGTACCCGGATCAAACCAGGCGGCTTATTGGAAATAAAATTGAAAAGAGAGTACAAAAGAATCGATGAATCTGATAGAATCTCCGACATGTACATACATGTGCACAAAGCTGTCTGGTTCTTGTTTAACTACGTAGGTAGGTAGGTACATATAAATATGTGTATGATGGAAAGGTTGTCTCTCCAAGAAAGTTCATTAAAAATGGCGGGCATCAAGGTTCATGGGATTCCACTGCCAACATGCACTGCAAGAGTGTTGCTTTGCCTCCATGAAAAAGGTTTAAGCTATGAGCTCATCCCAACAGACATGCCCAATTTGTCTCATAAGAAACAACCTTACCTCTCCCTCAATGTGAGTCTTCTCCCTCATTTCAATTACGAAAAACGTGCCGGTTTAGTCCATGTGCTATCAGTCGAGTCAATTTAGTTCAAAAGTTATCCAAGCGAGGCAATTCAGCCCAAATGCTTTCAAATACTATGTCAAATAAGGACTTTCTGTTGTATTCATGGACGGAATCCTGTTGACACGTAAGCAAGAACTAACGGATTTCATCTATGAATTTGACGGAATGTCCTTGTTTGACACGGTTTCTGAAAATACTTGAGCTAAATTGTCTCGCTTGGATAACCTATGAACTAAAATCGGCACGTTTTCAATAGTTCATGTACTAAATTGAACATTTACCCTTTCAATTACCAAGGCAATGTCTCAATGTTCACATGTTTAATTTACTGTGTTTCTTTATCCCAAATTATTTTCTTGTAGCCATTTGGTCAAATACCTGCTCTAGAAGATGGGAATGTTACTCTCTTTGGTAAGTTCACTTCTACAATTTATGAGCCTGCACACATATACAAACACACTAGAATTGGCAAAGAGTACTTCGAATTCAATCTAAAAGAATTTTGGATATATCGAACCAGACAAATTTGTCTAATCTAATCCTATTTTAAGCAAGATAAATTCAATCTGATCCGATTATATATGTACATGCAGAATCGAGAGCAATCACCAGGTACTTAGCGCGCAAGCACGCCGGCGTAGGGACAGATCTCCTCCAGCCAGGGAGCTTAGCCGAATCCGCCATTGTAGACACATGGATGGAAGTTGAGGCTCACCAATTCAACCAACCAGTCTCCACTTTCATTCATCAAAAAATGGTCAACCCCATTTACGGCTTACCTACTGATGACAAAATTGTGGAAGCGGAGCTCAAAAAACTCGGGAAAGTCTTTGATGTCTACGAGGAGAGGTTGTCTGAAAGCAAATACCTTGCCAGAGAACATTATTCCACGGCTGACCTTCACCACATACCATGTCTTGTGCACTTTACGGGAACTCCCGAGTCTGCGTCTGTCTTGTCTTCCCGTCCCCGTGTCGCTGCTTGGTGGTCTGATATTTCCGCAAGATCCGCATCCATCAAAGTTTCAGCTGCCATAAAGATTTAATCAGATGGGATGGCTTACAATAGTCCATCTCATTTATTTTGATTTTGTTTTATGGTTCAAATTGTCCATGTTTTATGGTTATATCATGCATCTACTTTGCCAAATCAAAACCAATACTATATAACCTTTGGTTCATGTGATCTACTATTAACGATTATCTTATTTAAGGAGCAATTTCATAACCATTGGAACAATACTTTAGTAAAACATTTGTATTCAAAAACCCGAGTTTCTATTTCATCTCAATCATCTACTCAGTAACTCAATCAACCAAACAAAGTAATAGAGAAAAATAAAAAGGGAGAGGAACATTACATTTTCTGTAGATGTTGGCCAAGCTCTGACCCCAAAATCCCAGAAATGTTGCTACTACCCGAATCCCTGAAATCCAATGAAAGAATATGGACTAAACTCATACAAAAAAATGAAAAAGTTAAATCCAAAAGCACCAATAAATACATGAAATGAAAGAAAAATAAAATCTTACAAGCGATGACATTGCTGCAACACATTGGTATGTCGTTTAGCCTGCTTCTCAGAGCATTTCCTGCAGGTTAAAACAAAATATCACAACAGGCAAAAGAATCGAACTACCGTACTTATCAGAGAGTATCACAACTGCACCAACTACCTTGCAGCAGGTAACTAAGCAAATACGGAGTAATCCATTACAATTTCACAATTGAATATATGAAAAGTAAGCAAATCAATTACTTCTCAAGGGCCAAATCACTTGAAAAAAAAAAAAACATTCAATTCCATTGAACACCCAACCAAAAACAAGCAACTAGGCTCAAAACAGTAGAAACCAAACAAACCATTCAGTTTTCACAAACACTAACCAAAATTAGAAACTTTTTGTAGTTTCTCTCTTTCTTCATAAACCTGAAACTCCAAATCCAGACTTTCAAAAACAGAAACCAATACAATATGCATGGAGACTTTCAAAAACAGAAACCAAATTTACTATCATCTGTTGCTAATTAGAGAAGTTTGTGGAACATGATGCCGAGAGGAATGTGATGTCCAAAGGAGTTAGATTTTTAAGTGTAAACCAGGAAGAAACAGAACTTCTGCCCTGTGCCGCACAAAGCCCATCAAGTTAATCCACATGAAAATTTGACACCCCCACCCCATCAAAACAAATGTGCAAATAGTCACAAGGTCTTGAGCATTCCAAGTTTTTCCGAGTTATCAATTAGGGAAAGGGGAAATAAGTAATTAAGGTATCTCCAAATCAAGAAAACTAAATCAATACATGCCGCAACAGCACCATGGAACATAACCAATACAGCATGCAAGGAGACTAAAAATAAGTATTCAACATTGAGGCATGTTTGGAGCGTATATCTTTCAATTTACAACATAATAACATCAGAATATTTTGTGGTCCATCCTGATAATACATATACTTGAGCATCTAATATAGCAAAATACTTACCAATCTAATCACAGCAAATACAGTACAGGAAAGTTGAGGAAAGGGATCGGCATGCTATTTTGCCAAAAAAACTGCCTGTCTTCTGTAACAATCTTGCTCCTACCAAAAATCCAATTTACAAATTGTTAGCAATAGAATAAATGAGAGAGCATTCTCCTACAATAGCACTACCATCTCAAGCACACCTCAAAATTGTAATATTATGTAGCTGGGATATGAATGCAGGATTTGGGCCAAGATTTTATTTCTTCCTCATAATATATTCTTGTTTGCAACATTAGGCCATTAGATGCTGTCAATAAACCACAAAGGTCGAATACACCTCTATTATTGATACTTCTATTCCATTTACAAATGAGGGTTCACAAAAACTTCAATGTGAATTCTTAGCAGAGTCCACTGTCTGATGTGATTCTAATTATTTGCCAATGTCTATCATAGGCACACCAGGTACTCTAGAAAAGCACGTGTTTTGTTCATTCTTTTCTGGCATAAGCACCTCCATTGAACCAGCAAAAAAAAAAAAAAAAAAACATCTTCCAGAAAATATACAATATATTTTTAGAACTTAAATTCTGGTACTACTAACTGACATGACACATAACCTGTGCACCACCCACACAGATAGATGCACACATCACTATAGATTTTCAACAATGAGATTTAAATTTCAATATACTAGAGCACCACCTAGAGTATCCGGGATATTAGCTAAAAGGTAAATGATTGATGGCTCATGTCTTGCCCCCCATAATTAAACTTACAAATCCAAAAACGACAACAGTAAACCAATAGAGGCATGATTTCCTTAAGGACCCCAATAATGAGTGAAACAAAACTTCAATGTATACTTTAATTAAATAAAAATACCCAAACAATCATGTATTTGAACTCACCGCTATCAAAATTCTCATACTAATCAAAATCTTTTTGCCATCTTGAATAATGCCTCTGCAACAAACTGTAGGCTTTCGATTCCTTGGGCCCAAAGTTGATATCAGAATCATCGAATTTCAAGACTATGGGAGACAATTGATCAAACACTTCTTCTCCAATAATTTCCTTCTGGCTATCAAGAAGCTCCTTCTCAGGCACTTTACAAATCAAGGTAGTAAATCTATCATCATCAATTAACACAGGGTCTTCCTGCACATCATTCATGGAGAGGCACTTGAATGCAACGGGACGGTATAAAACAAAAGGTTTTGGCCCTAGAGAATCAGCCAATATCTCTTCCTTGTCATCATCAAGATTGACAGCATGGTCATCAAACATCTCAGAACAAGAATCTGAAATGGCCATTTTCATGGCATCCTGCATCACTTCTTTGCAATGGAGGCCAACTTCCATCTCCACCGAAAAAACAGCTGCTTCTTCTGAACTTAGACGGCCACTATGAAACTCACGAAGCATAAGCAGAAGAGGAAGAGGAACTACAGGCCCCACAAGATCATCACTAGGCTGCATCTTCTTTGACAACTTATTGCTGCGGCACGAAGCCTTTCTTAAATAGAAGGGAGGTAACTGTGGAAGGTCTGGAACAGCTAAAAATTCAAAAGATACTTTATTTTGGTCCACAAGTACTTCACGAATTTTAGAGTAGCAGGAAAATGCTAGTTGTAAGAGTTCAATAGGCAAGTTCATCCAGATTCTCCTGAAAGCTACCTCATGTATGCTTGTTGGTAAGCTGACATCACTAGATATAACAGCTGGACGCGATGACCTTAATTGATTGAATCCACAAGCTTCCAACTTCTCACATAAAATTTCATGGGAGTCCAAGTCAAACGGCTTTATATCTCGAGTACCCTTTAAAGGATTATCCATGTTCGAGTCTAGAACTTCGGCAAGATTTCCATTCAAATAACCACATAGATAATCAAGTTCGAGGTACTTAAATCTCTTGGGAAATTTATATTTCTCATCAGCCATGGAGTACAGGAAATTATCTTCAAAACACAATGATGATTTTTGGTGAGCTTCTTCAAATTTCTTCACTAAATCCCATGATGCACAGTATTTTTGTGATTCAAGTTTGCCTGATGACATTAGCCTAACCAGAGTAAACCCACCATATTCATCTGTTCCAGAGAGTAAAGCAGATATATTTTTGTGTAGAACACCAAATCCCAAAACCAGTTCTTTCTTCTGCTGCCAGTCAATCCATTCAGGAAGAGTGTTCTTCATGAATTCTTCCTTCACAAGACAACTTCCGCACCAACAATCACGACCAGACAATGAGATACCTGAAGGCAGCTCCCATGCATAAAGAGACTGACAAAACTTTGGTATTTTTGAAGCAAAAGACCCTTTTGGAGCAGGTAAAGGAGGTCCATAGCAGAAGAGACTGAACTCCCCGCTCCAGATTGATCCTAACATAATGCCAAACCCACATTCTGAAGCCCATTTATATGTATCATCCTGCGAGTGTGACCTTAGTTCAGACAGTGTAAACACGTCAATGCTGCACGGTTCATGAAGACCATGATCCCAATGCAATACTGGCATCAGGGGCTTACGCACATCACAGAGAACTAAGATATTATTCGAAGCCAAAGTAAAATAAAAACCATCAGAACCGGCCTTGCAAAAGGCAAGGAACCTGCCATTCTCAACCGAAGAATATCTTCCCAACATATCAATTTTCAATAAATAACTCACAGTACATTCATCATCTCTCAAATCAATCAAAAAGACTGCATCAGTACGTGCAACAACTAGAATCCTAGGATGCCAACTAAAGTCTATAGCCAACCATTCACAAATGTGAGAACTAGCAGAATCATCCCATGTCACTCTCAATCTAGTACCCTTGAAAGATGCATTAAAACCACTATTTTCCAAACACCTCTCCATATCAAACAAGAATAATTCACCACTTTCCAGCAAAACCACACTCTCTTCTGCTAAGTGTGGGCTCCAGCATGCATCTACAACAGGGCAACTCTTGAACACCTTATTACCCAAATATGCCAAATCTGGCCTCTCTGAGTCTGAACCAAGAGCCTTCAATCCAACTTTAAACCAATGAACAGAATACATAGTAAAAGCTAACAGATATCCAACAGCAACAGACTCGTTACCTGCAAAAGCCAAATTCTCATCCTGGAAACCCAGATCAGCAACCGGGTTAACCACAATCTTCAAAATTGGATGAATGCTCCGAGTATCAGCCGTGTGAATGCCGTTACCACTTTCATCAACCTTAATGCTCAAAAATCCATTGCATACAGATAAAACAGAAAACCCCACTTGATTAGAGTTGATGCCAGTGGGGAAGAAGGCAAAAACAGAGTTGTTGAGAGGACTGTAGAGGAGGCAGAGAAGATTGCGGGAAAAGGAAGAAGCGGCATGGTTGTGGGGGAGAGACCCAATGTCAGAGGCAATAGTAGTGGAGGTAGAGAGCGGAACAGAGGAGGATGTGGTGAGAAATCTGGAAAGGGAGAGTTGAGGGGGAGGAGAAATGAGGGATGGTGGGGAGCAGGTGAAGAGACATGTGAGGGAATTGGGAATGGGGTTGAAGAGGAGTGGGCCGAGGATGGATTTAGCATTGGGTCCAGAGAGTAGGAGTGGAGAAGTGACAGTTGAGTAGATGGGAAAGAGGGACTTCCAGTCTTGTGAGAATTCCATTATACTATGATTGCATTGCAGTTTTATTCACGCCTTCATTGTCAAATTGTATTATGGGCAACCAGACTCATCATCTGTAACATAAAAGTAGAGCAAAAAAAAAAAAAGAATAAGATATCAGAAACTCGAAAACATAATCCTAAAAACTGAAAAGCTTCATCTCTCTTTGGCATCAACCTACAGAAACTATTTACTCAAGAAATAAAGTATAATCATTTACGCCCTCATTAACAATGTTAAGAGCCCACTAAAAGCTTAAGTTGATAGTTGAAGAATAAAATTCAATAACAAAAGGGGATTTGAGTTTTCTTTTGAAGATGACATCCTGTTTTGGTGCCCCATAACACATGACATAACTACACTTTTTCTTTAAGATAGCAGATGACTACACTATGTTTTGCTTCTGCTTGAAATTCAAAGACTTTATTTTCCAGTTCAGGAATCCTCAAAATCAAATCTGTGACTCGTATTTTCTAAATGAACTCAAAATTGAAAACTCAAATCTACAAATTCAACCAACAAAGATTCAAAATCATTCACCAAAGATCCAAAATAAACTGTCAAAATTATAAAATAAAATAAAATAAATCAACCCCAAAAAAGTTCAAATCATAAAAATTCAAATTCAAAAGTTCAATCCACAAACTGAACCACCAAATATCCAAAATCAACCACAACAAATTCAACCCTTAAAACTAAAATGCACAATATAAACACATAAAGTTCAAAAATTTATCATATTTATATCTAAGAAGTGACAGATTTATACTCAAATCTACAAATAATCAACCAAAATGAGAAATAAATAAGAATCAGAAATATACCCAAAAACTTATCACGATAACTTTACCAAAAGGCCAGCTGGTTCTCCAGGCTCCGGCGCGGAGAGGCCGGCCGGCGCTTCTTCGCGGTGGACACGAATCGGAGGAACTAACTCGCCTGGCCCGGCTGTGTTGCAGGCCAAGAAAACGGCGCCGTAGAACCGGCGCGGAAAAATTTGGGAAAAGCAGCACTGCGATGGAAAGACGTATTTTGAGCGTCGCGGGAAATACTTGGTTGGCTCAGAATTAGGTTAAGGGTTGAAGAAGGGTATTCTAGTCATTTACACAAATAAATGAGTCAAATTCATTTCATGTGTCAAAATGTCTAGGGTAACAAATAAATCTCGTACGTCCCAATCCCGCTTCACGATTTGTTATTGGATGATTTGAATTAATAAATTTCAATTCTTCTTTCTCTAACAAACAAAGATCTCGTGTATCAGAACAAGAGAAATTTGATTCATGGATCGGTGTATAAATAAAAATAAAATGTAATGAAAAAAATATAGATAAATCAAAACATATACTAAAACTAACCCGATACTACCACCTCCTATCCTCAAACTATGCAACTCCATGGTAGTTGTCAATGCATTATATCTAACTTCAACGCATCGGAAAACCTATGTCCTTGAGCCAATTTATAGTTTTACCGAATAGCAGGAGTTTCTGCCTCTAGGGATTGACGCTTCATAGGGATGGCAATTGCACCCGAACTCG
>JAYMTH010003178.1:0-11288 GCA_036897465.1 Pelargonium australe | reverse complement strand
GGCGGATGCCCCCTTTTTTTTTTTTTGTTTAACATGAGTTATGAGTCTAGCTTATTAACACCTTTCAAAAAATCCCAATTGAATTGAATTTATTTTTCTTGTTTTTTCACCGACAAAACCTGTATTCGAAAAAAAGAGAGGTTTTGACTTCTGAGTATGCAAACATAAATAAAATGCAAAGTTTGGTGGTGACGTGGTGGCACGTCCACGTGGACCATCAATAATGATTTTTCTTTAGAGTTTGGTAATTTGGTAGATCCAAGCGACTTTGTCTATATGTCGTGTTGACGTGATAGTTTGTGACATGTTACAACAAATTAATATGGTTAAAACTAAAAAAAATAAATATAAATCAAGGGCTAAAACAATGCAGTACCCTTATTACGAGTTAAATGCCAAAAAAGTATTAGTCCAAGACAAACAAAACCATTTAACCCATTAAATTTTGAAGATTTAATTAGGTTTAGACCAATGTTCTTTCATATTGAGCGGGTTGCGTGTAACTCACAAAATCACCCGCAACACGCAATTCACAAACCGTTATAAAATACATTACTCACGAGTGTTTCGTAGATTACAAAATCCAACCCACAATGAACGAGTTTAGTTACCTACTTCCATATTCGGGGACATAACCTGCCCATGAACACCCGTTCAAGTTCTCTAGATAATCATTGACTAAATTTTCACCCACCCAATGCCACTCACCTGATTTGAATACTTCATCGTCCATCCCTATGCAACAACACAAAACCTCGCAAAAAACCCTGATTTCCAGTTTTACGGCATTCATTACGAATCTACCACTTGATGAAAAACCGATTGTTGAATCAATCTTAGACAACCATATACCGTCGACAAACAAACTCCAACCCGAGACCTCAAAAGAAATCCAAAACACTTAAATCTTTTGGCCCAACATGTATACGTTAGAGGTTTGCAAAACAACATGGGATTGGGCTTCTATTGTCTTACCAAATGTCCAAAGCCCAAATAATTGCTCCTTAAAATCCCACAAATACAAGACGATGCGAACGATTCCCAAATCACAACTCCAAAGCCAGCTAGTCATAGTCACCACTGTACGTGTTTCCGGCGCCGGCGACGAGCACTGCCCAGAACAAGAAGCAAAGCAACAGGTAATCACTCTCCTCTCTAACGATTTTCTTTTGCTTCATATATCTTTGGACTCGATTGGTCCATTTTTACGTCATTTCTAAATTTTCTGGGCACAATTTATATGATTATAAATGGATGAAGAAACTGGAAATAGTTCATCTTTTAGGTTTAGACACTGTAGTCTGTAGTTTATTTTATTTCCTTGATTCAAAGATTGTCAGATTTTTTTTCATATGATGCTTTTGATCAAATGTCCACAATGATTTTAGTGTGATTTTTGAATTTTTTTTTTATTGAATAACACAACTGTGTGTTTCTCTCTCTGTCCGTGAACTAATCTGAGCTTCTGGACTGGCTTTCGTTCAGCCACCGTCGAGGAAGCTGTTTGCTCGCCACGCAGCCGCCAAAGCTATTGCCGCTGACGCACAGCAACATCAACAGCAGCAAGTAAGGCTATAGCTAGGGTTTAGTTAATTTTGTGCTGAAAACCTAATTTTACCAAATTTTACCAATTGGAAAGATTTTGCATTAGTACAAGTATATAAACAGATAATTATTGCACAAAATACATAGTTATACAATAGATTGCTTGTTTTTTTTATTTTCTTGTTTCTTGTTTTATCTTTGCTGGTGTTGTTTGAGTGTTTGGAATTTATGAGGGTGGTACTTGGCTTGTGGTAGGGTTTCGTAATCATGTCAGAATTTAGAATCTAGAATTTTGGTGTGTTGTGTTTTAGTGTCTCTGTTTGTATAAGGTAGCTATGGTGCATCGGTTTGGATTGGCATTTAGTTTCAATGCTCCAAATTTGAATGTTAGAATTGGGGTTTAGTTATAGTATTTTGTGTGTTAGCTTTATTGTTCTAATGTGGAAAATAAAGTATTGTGAGTAGATAGAAGAGCTTTTGGTTATGGAAGTGAAGCTTGCCCCCTTTTTTTTTTTTTCATACATGGTTTTTGTGTTTGGGTGTTAGTTGGGTTGTAGTTATATTCTAATATTGACCATATGGTTTTGGATTTGACATTTGAGTTGTAGTTTTAGGTTCCAAAAAAGGAAATAGGTGAACTGTAATGTTACCTTGCCAGAATTTTAGTTTAATGTCCCAAAACTGAGGGATCCCAACCGGACTGAGACTGTACCAAATAGGTTCAGCCCATACCAATTTTTTTATACATTTTTTTAATTGCCCAAGATACGCGCACAACTGTTGCATAAGTCGGGGTACTTTAATCATTACTGATGACTAACGTTTTTAGAATGTTTTTTTTTGCTTTAATAGAGCAATAATCTTTTGCGTAATGAGCTAAATAGTTAGGGAACCAAAGCTGGCCTTTTGGAGTGATTCTTGATGTGCTTCTTCGCTTGCAGGTTTGACAGGGAACTGAATAAAGAAGTGGCTTTTAAAGTCATTGATTTGGAAGAATCGTGAGTATCTAGTGCCTTTTATTAGTTTACTTTTAGCCTTTTGTATTATTTTAATGCCTGCTGCGTTCTGTAAATTTGCTCTTTAGTGCATATTGACATGCCTATTTCTCTACCCTGCTTATTGGTTTGATCCACTCCATATCTCCTAATCCTAAAGCTCTCACCGAATACTCTAATTTAATGCCAGATTTTTAGTTTAAGGTTTTTCTTGCTTTTGTTAAGTAACAAGTAAAAGCTTTTATGAAGTTTGGCATTTCAGTTCAATCTTTTAGGTATTATAAAACTAAATAAGAGCGAAACAAAAATTTATGTGTCTTACTTCTTGAGTGTCTTTTCTTCTGATACGCAAAAGCCCTACACATTTCAAAATAGTAACCGAATTAACACTCCAAAAAGTCCTGTCACAGAAAATTCAACCACCTCTTTGGATTGATCCTACACAAACATATGTATTATTGATACCAACAGCCATGGAAGAATGAAATTTCAACATGGAACCTACAACTAACTTAAACATTGCCTATTTGTCGTTGATCATGTTTTGCTTTTTTATTGCATGAATTGTAAACATTGCCTAGTTGCTGTAGATCATGTTTTTCTTTTTTAGTGCATGAATTGCCTATTTGCTCTTTTTGTAGTGATTACCAGCTGGGTTGTTTAGAATCTTGAAATCTTACTCTGTGATTTGCTTAACATTGTTTTGGTGGGTTTTAATTTTGGTCGGTTAACAATACTCGAAATTTCATGCATGATACCACTTCAAAAAAATTGAAAACCATTTGTAACCTTAATATTTATGGTTTTAGTTGTGAACTCGGGAAATCTTCAAACACTAGAAGCGAACATGACCCCAAATATGCAGTGGATAGGTATGTTTGTATTAGTATCGTTTTGTTTTAATTTCTGTATATATATATATATATTATGTTTATGTTCCTAATAATTGTTGTGTGTTTTGAGCGTTGGCAGGCGCGCCAGGAGGCGATTCAGTGCGGGTTGAAGACTGACAACATTAGCCCTCTTCTGGCTTAAAAAAAACAGTAGAACATTTCTCAATGTATGTACCGACATCATAATGTCATATCCATATTTTTTCATTCAAAATTGCAAAGTTGAAGCATATATTTTTCTTCTTATCAGTTAAAATGCTTTATAAAGTTAAAAAGGCTCCTCTAGCTCTAGAGTTGCTTGTTAGTTGTTACATTATTCATTTAGTGCATCTAGTATGCTTTTTGTATTCATTTCAAATAATGTAATGTTAACATGTTTAAAGGATTTAAGTTACCGCTATTATCTGCTTAAGAAAAGTAATAATTAGGACTGGGCATAAAACAGGGCGGCCGGAAAACAGACTGAACCCGGACCAAACTCATATTGGTCTGGTCTTCGGTCCTCAAATAAGATATATTTTTGGTCCGGTATGGTCCAAAATCACAACCACATAGGACCGAATGGACCGAATCATGACAATTAATAACATCATATGGGCTGTTGGGAATTGGGATAATGGGCTGGGCATTGGGTTGTTGGGCTAAAGTTTGGCTTGAAATTAGGGCTCTATTTCCAATTTATTAGGCATCACTCTTCATTCTTCAATCTTCCCACGCCAGTGAAGACAGAAGGAGGCTACTAACCAGCGAAGCGACGAAGAACTTCGTCTCCGGCATGAGAACCTCGTCTCTGCCATGCAGTTCTCGACGCCAGCAAGTCCAACTTTCTTCTGTTTTGTTAACAATCTTGGTAGTTTCTACCATAGTTGATATTCATGGACAGAACAAGCAAAAATTTAGAGAATAAAGCACTACAGATGTTGTATTGTTGTGTGATCCTAATTTATTCCAAAATGCTTTACTTCCAACTATGTAAAAATTGATTTTTACTGTGAAATTTGTTCCTAAATGCTTTATTTGTAGTTTGTGAATTTTGTTCTATAATGTTTCATTGATGCAGATGTAATTGGGAGGTTTTATTTATTTATTATTATTTATTTATATGAATATTTTCCGGTCCCATCGGCCATCGGTCCGGTCCGGTATTGCGTATTTTGGGTCCGGTCCGGACCACAACCCACTCAGTAACGGTCCGGTCTTCGGTCCAAGAGTTTTCTGATGTTCGGTCCCGGTCCCGGTCCGGGTCGGTACGGTCCGGTTTCAGACCGATGCCCAGCCCTAGTAATAATGTGCTATTGCATTGATTGGTTGTGTTGCATTAGTGATTTGTATGTTTTGATTATATAAGGTTTGATTTTAATTAGAATCTTTGATTTATTTAGTAAGCTTGTCAAAGTATAGTTGTTTTAGTATTAGTGACTGGCCCCGACTCAAGATATTGCCACAATATTCATCTTGAATAGTTGAATTTAGACCTATAGGTTCAGGTTCTCCATATAATCATTGACTATCTTTTCACCCACCAGTACCACTGACCTGACTATTCACTCCCTTAGACTCTTATGTGCCTAGAATACTTTCATTATCCCTCTCTCTTCAACCACACCACCTCGCAAAAACCCTAATTCCTAGTTTCACAATATTCATTAAGAATTTACCACTTGATGGGATACTGATTGTTAAATCAATCTCAGACAACCATTTCTCACTCTCCAGCATCAACATATCATATTTTCATGAAGTTCTATTTGTTATTTATTAAATTTTGTTATTTTTTATATATCAGGTTGGGTTAGTTTCACTAATTTGTTAATATTGCTTAGAGGGAGATCAGTATGACCCAACCTCAACCCCAACCCCAACCAACAGTGATCCTTGCAACGGCCAGCTATGATCACACAATACGATTTTGGGAGGCCAAGAGCGGGCGGTGTTATCGTACAATTCAGTATCCAGATTCGGTCAGTTTGTTAATTCTTTTGGCGTTTAGTGCTATTTTTGTCTCAACTTATTATAATAAGATATCAGAGTGATCATATGGTGGAACACATATGTATTATATTTTGTATGAAACAGTCTCTAAAGTCTCTGTTTCGATTTGAATTTTAGTACATTAACCATGTATCAAAGATTATTCCGATCAATTACATACATATTAAGATAGAGGTAATTATGCATTATTGTGGTAGGAGTTTCATGGATCGGGAAAACTGGTTGGTTTTGTAGACTTAGCTGATTTAGTTTTGATGATAACGAATTTGAATTTCTGTTTTGCAATCTGATCTGGCATATGTAATATGTACAGCAAGTCAATCGCCTTGAAATAACTCCAGATAAGCGCTATCTGGCAGCAGCTGGAAATCCTCATATTCGACTGTTCGATGTTAACTCAAACAGCACTCAACCAGTATGTCTTTGCAATCTTTTTATATAATTTGCTTGTTTAGCTTATATTTATTCTAATGCTGATTAAAAAAGAAGCATATATTTGTGTTTTTTCTTTATTTGTCCGTTGGCTGATTAGCATTGTCTCTTTGAATACATGGTAGGTGATGAGTTATGACTCACATACTAACAATGTAATGGCAGTAGGCTTTCAATGTGATGGAAACTGGATGTATTCAGGTTCTGAAGATGGTACGGTAAAGATTTGGGATCTTAGGTAAAGTAAATAAGGTTGTGTTTGGATCCTTGAATTTGATTTGAATTTGGGATTTGAAATGTTGTATTTTAAAGACAAATCTAATATTTGGGAAACATAAATTCTCAAATTATAAGGCAAGAGTTGTCATTTCAAATGGTATCTTCTAGGCATGTATTTGAATCCTATTGGACTTGATGCAAATCAAAATCCAAATTTTTTGTGCATCCAAACAGCGGATTTGACTCAAATCCAAGATTTTAGATCCTAGAATCCAGACGTACTATAAAGGACTTTGTTAGTTATTTCTCCAATAGGCTACTCTGAGCATTATTTGGATATGTTCTTACATGATGTCAAATGCAGGGCTCCAGGTTGCCAAAGGGAATATGAGAGTCGTGCAGCTGTCAATACTGTTGTTCTGCACCCAAATCAGGTTTAATACTAAAACTATTTTTTTCAGGTATTGAATGCATATTTTGCTTAAGATGTTATTGGAGGTTACAAAAATTTTCAATTTTGTTACTTTTTAATGGTTCAGGATCAAATTTTGATTTTGATATTTTAATATAGATTTGGGCTTCATAATCTGCTGATGACTGGTTTTTTCCACTGCTCCTTTTTATATTTGTTTTATGCTTGTAGCATATACAATTGTTGTCCAACTTGGGCAAACTATATTGAACAGATCGTACATCACATTTTGTAGTTTCCTAAATTTCAACTTGTTTCCCGTAGGAGCTAACACTTGAAAGAAAATTGTATGCTTGTTGTTTTGTAGAATGAACTGATATCTGGGGACCAAAATGGAAATATTCGTGTGTGGGATTTGACTGCAAATTCATGCAGCTGTGAGTTGGTATGTACCAAAATCTTGTATTTCATTACAGTACAAATGATCGTCATGTAATTTGGAAATAGTTTCACCTAGATTTCTTTCTAGAGATTTGGTAATTTTTTGGTTATGGATTATAATTATATAATAACCAGAGATTAGATGGTTTTGGGCTGGGTCGAAAAGACCTTAACCCAAACCAGGCCCGCAAAGAGATGCGGGTTGGTGGTTTTTCATAGGAAATGTATGGGTTTGCCCAACCCGACCCCCAATTTCTAAATGAAAAACCGACCCAAAATCAACCAGGTCTACTTTATGAGACCTGATCCCGCAAAAATGGGGGTGGATTTCAGGTTTCCGGTGGTTCAGGTCCAAATTATTTGCCATGTGTGTTTTTTTTTTTTTTTTTTTTAAATCCAAAAAGAACAAACTAACTTAGCTTCATCACTTTTAAGGAACTTTGGAATGTACAAGTGGTTACTGAATTAGAATTGACTTATTGAGTTCAACTTTGCTTTGCTGCTGGTGTGGATGAGATTTAACACCTATGGGTGTACAGTGTACTTGCTTTGTTCTTGACAAGATACCAGGGAGGGAATTGATAAAACAAATTAAACTTAATGCACTTGTGTTCGGGTTTGGAAGGTGTTAGAATATAAAAATTATTAATTCTATACTGAAAGTTCTCCATTTGATTCTCGATCCAAATTTTTTTAAATTTCAGTCTTGGGTTTGTTTCTGCACTATGAGAAAACGTATATACATGTAACAAAGATTGAATTGTAAGAACAAAGTCTTACTATTTCTAATTTAAGTTCTGATATTGTTATAACATTTGAGTATCAAATATAATACATACTCATGTAATAGATGAAAATACATTTGCAAGTTCATAGCAATTGTGGACTCGAGGGCAAATTTGTGTCTATATTAGTAAAACATAATATAGTGTTCATTATATTATTTGCTGATACTTCAAAAATAAATTGATAAATTTTTTAATTGTTGTTCTATCTACTATGACATCAAATATCAGAATTATTGTTATTTGAACTATTGTTTCCAAATCATACGATTGCTTTGAAGTTTGGGATTCCGGCGTACACTAAAATTATGTCACTATATCTGTGTGGAAAGGAGATGCATAGAAAATTATCATGTAATATACTGTCTGAATACAGGTACCAGAGGTGGATACTGCTGTAAGATCTCTAACAGTGATGTGGGATGGGAGCTTGGTAGTTGCTGCAAATAATCATGGGACATGTTATGTTTGGCGCTTATTGCGAGGGACTCAGGTAGTATCTCACACATTCAACTATCTGTTTATACTTTGGAATTACCTTTGACCCATAGTCACATTGGTTGGTATATATTGTCTTTCAGACTATGACCAACTTTGAACCACTTCATAAGCTACAAGCACACGATGGATACATCCTTAAATGCCTCCTCTCACCCGAGTTCTGTGAACCCCACAGGTTTTGTTTTTGAATCTTTTTGCTTGCCTTAGGCGGTTCAAATTTAGAAGTTTTACCACATGAAATTATTTATTTAATGTTTACACCCTGGGTGTAGCAAAATTTGAAGTTTACACCCTAGAAACCAGTTGACAGTTATATACCCGTGAAACAACATTTTTGCCCTTCGTTTCCCTTTAAATTTCCAATAAAAATCAATTGAAATAAAATATAATAAAAAAATCAAAATCTTGCAGACAAGTTTATAAATTAGTGTTCTAATATTTTATTTGTGTTGATATCATACTACTTTTTGAGATGATTTTTGGATGATCAGATTTTCAAGAGTAACGTGATGATGTCTTCAATATATTAAAATGAATCAAAGCATCTTCATGGATCACTTGCCATTTTTAGTCTTGGGTTCGTTAGAGGGGAAGAAACCAAAGTTTCAAAGATATGTAGGGTTTTTTTCTTCTTCATAAAAATAGTCCACAATAAACTATTGAAGACTATTTTCAAATCTGTGAACAGGCTAGGTTGCAAAAAGATTTAACCTTTTACTTTATTACCTTCTTCTCTTATCTATGATCCTTACTGCAATATAAGTGTTTGTGTGATTCTTTTTGTCTTGAATTGTCTAGATATCTGGCAACTGCATCTTCTGACCACACTGTCAAGATATGGAATGTTGATGGTTTCACGTTGGAGAAAACTTTAATAGGTAATAAGTTCTTTTATTATCTCTGCAGACCAGTCTTATCTTTTTTTGTTAAATTTTATTTATTTATTTAAAAAACTTGTTTTGCAGGACATCAGCGCTGGGTATGGGATTGTGTTTTCTCTGTAGATGGTGAATATCTCATAACAGGTACTTGTGGATAATAACTATCACTACATTTAAGTTCTCAATCCTCCATTGAGATTTTTGTTCTATTCCTTCTAATTCAAGCTACTAACTAGCGTTTACTAGATTTGGTAAATTCATATCTCTTGTCCCATAATAATTTTTTTCCCTCTTTGATATTGGCAATTGCAACACATTTAAGATCATTGTGTAATTGAAAGGTCTTTCAAAATCAATCCTCCATCCTCCATCCTCCTCTCAATTCGCCATATAACAAAAAAGTTACAGTACGTTAGTTTTCTAGTTAGAAAATATATTTTATCATATGAGAATGAGTTTGAATTTCACCGGGTGAGGTGAGGATGAGTGTTGAGATAGAACAGCCAGAAAAAATAATAAATACAAATAATTTCATGCAAACATTTTTAATTTACTATGGGGATATTTCTTAAAAGGGAAATAGGACACTCATTATGGAAGAAAAATAATAGACAAACACGACACTTATTTTGGAATGGAAAAATTAGGACATTGCGTGTCTAAGGACGTGTTAGAGCATATCAAGAACATGTCAGATTTATTTTTGAAGAATGTTCTGAGCATATCGTGTTTAATTTACATGTCGAACCACGACACTCCTTTGGAGGGGGGGTGTCAGTGCTCCTTAGGGGTACTACGATTATATTAACATTTTGGCAAATATTTGTTGATGTAGCGTCTTCTGACACAACAGCAAGACTGTGGTCGATGAAAACCGGAGAAGATATCAGGGTGTATCAAGGTCATCACAAAGCTACAATTTGTTGTGCCCTCCATGATGGAGCTGAACCTTCTCCTTCATGAACTTGCTTGGCATATTTCTTATGAGGGTAAGAACTTGTGCCTGTCTGTCTTTTGTGTACAAAAGTGTTTTAAGGATGTTTTTGTCAAGAGGTTGCACTTGAAGCTGCCTCCCGAAGAGATTATTTGCATTAGTGAAGATTGGCATTGAAATTTAACCATTTTTGTTTTGATATTTAGCTGAATTAAACTCTTAAATACCTTTGTGACATTTTTCATGCCCAAACAAAACATCCATAAATAAGTTATAAGGTTGGTTAAGAAAAAGATGATGTTTTTTTTTTCATCTCCCCATTTGGTTGATCAACTAATTAATGTATTTATTATGTTGCACTGTGTTAAATCTAACATATAAGCATTTTCTTTCATCATGTGCATGTCTTAAGGTTTTTGTTTATGTTTATTTTAGTTGATTTTGTTGCTATGATTATGAATTTGAGATTTAGTTGAGATGGAGGAGAACCACTCCCAAGGCCCAAAGCATCAATTTATTTTTTTATTATTTTTTTTTTTGTTAAAGTTACCATTGACCCTCCAACTATACACTCTTATCACCGTTGATCCTTCTACTATTTTTTAAATCACCATTAGTACTCCAACTCCATATTCTCTTCACCGGTTCACAAAATCTCGATTTTTGGAAATAGATAACGGAAAAGATAACTTTCGTTAATCACATGGGTGACACATGTTAATATTGAGTAAATAATAGAAGGGTTTAAATTATCATTGACCTTTCAACTATACACATATATCACCGTTGATCCTCCTACTATGTTTAAATCACCATTACTACTCTAACTACACATTCTCTTTACCAATTCACAAAATGTATTCTGTTAATTTTGTTAAATATGATAAAACAATATATCATTGTAATCTCAATGATCACAAGATTCAATGAGTTCATCAAATTAATATATTAGATAAGATTCATTATCGAATTTTGTTCGAATTCGCTTAAGGTAACAATATGTTATGTGGTTTGGATATTACAAAAAACATTTCTGTTGTTTGAATACATGTGGTTTGGATATTACAAAAGCTTTTAAGTTGAAACAAAAACATCTATTTTGCTTAAGCTAACAATATGCTATGAATTTTGCAACTTATCTCTATTTACTGAAATCTTGAATTGATAAAAGTTTTTCTTGATTTGGATCACTTCACTCAATTGTTTGATATATTTTGTAAATAAATCATCTTCATCATCATATTTAATACATTTGTTG
>JAYMTH010003177.1:0-11289 GCA_036897465.1 Pelargonium australe | reverse complement strand
GACTATCGACTACCCTTTGGACTACAGCGGCACGTTTGAAAGGTGAGGGACTAAAACGACACGATTTGGATAGGTCGGGGACTAAAATGGACCTTTTTCCTTTCAAGAAAGGTCTCAACTTTTGTTACCCAACTCAACTTCATCAGAATTAAGTAAAACAAGTTGTGAATCTTACAAGGGGCAATAAATTCTATTGAGTGGTACAGGTTTTGGTACAGAAACAACAATTCTACAAGGTTATTTACATAGTATACGAGATCATACCGGTAGTTCATTGTTCTGATGCAACAATACCGTCAGAAACTATTGTATAACAGAAAAAGATTGATATCGTGTAAGCAGAATCATTACACCATGTCGGAGCCATCTGATTCATTCTCCTGATTTACATGCCATCTTGACCCGCTGACCCGAAATTTACAAACGGGGCAAGTGCCTTGCTGCCGAAGCCATGTATCGATGCAGTTCGCATGAAACTGCAAAAGATTACCCTTTCCAGTGTAAAGATATCGAATAGATCAATTTGAAAAATTAAGATGACTACATTTAAAAAATCTGATTATGAACAATTATCAAAATTTGTTATTCTCCAACTAACACATTCAGTTGGTTGAGGGTAAAACCTGGTGTAAACATGGCAAGCTACGAACGAGCTCTTCACTGTTGACTTGCTCCAAGCAAATGCTGCATGTCAGTTCATCTTCTGGAGCCTTGGCACTCGAATCTACCTTTTTTGGGTCTTGCTTTGTCTGCTTGTATAATTCAAAAGCAATAATTTAACCATCCACAAAGAATAAATGGTACGCAATAATTTAACTATCCACAAAGAATAGATTTACAATTTACAGTGAATAGATATCCCTTCCCTACAAGATAATAATAAATAAATGAAAAAAGAAAAAAAAACAGACCAACAAATCTTGGAGGTCAGAGGCCAGTTTCTGTACGTAGAAACACTTCCCATGTTCAATAATTCACCTAAATAATTAGACTCGGACAACCGCTATATCATATAGTGGCCAACTTAAAGTGACAGTTCTGTAAGAAGCGCACGAGGACTGTACACATTCCTATTGATTGTGTATATATATATATATAATAAAAATTGTAAAAAGCGACAGTGGCAAGAAAATATTACCTCAGCTGAGGCTGAAGAAGATGCCTCCTGCTCCAGAGATCCATAACTACATGCAAACACAAAACCAAGCCATATCATCTTTAAGTATAACAACATTTAAATTTTAAATCCACCGAAATGCATCAGCTCCAAAAAGACAAAAGTCCAGAATCTGGCTGTTCTATAAACTTGCCTACTAACTAGAAAACTAAGTCTACTTTATCTAGATACTCAAACTTGGGGTATAAGTTCACTTCTCTGCCAGATTTCAACAATTGAAAGGCAGTAAGATTGTGTTTGGGAACGTGGATTTGATTTGAAATTTGTCATTTGAAATTTTGGATTTGAAAAGTTGTATTTCAAATACAAATGTAATGTTTGGGAATTTATGGAATTTCAAATGAGAAGGTAAGAGCTGTCTTTTGAAATCTTCTAAGCATGTTTTGAATGCTATTGGATTTGACTCAAATCCAAATCCAAATTCTTGGAGTTCCCAAACACTTCATTTAGCTCAAATTCAGCATTTCAAATCAAATACTGGGTCCCAAACACAAATGCATTTCGCATGTGATGTGGGAAAGCAGAGAAGAGCAATTCAATGATAAAATACAAGAGGACGAAGTTGGATTTCTAAAAATCCCAAAAGATCTGATGCAGTCCAAGAAAAAGCCCATAACTATTTATGCTCTTAAGAGCAGCCTCTTCAAATGGGCTGTGAGGTAAGATATAGAAAACCCGAGACGTCACAGTCAAAATGAAAGTACATTGAGAACTGAAACAACATTATCATTCAGGGAAGAGGCTTTCAGCTTACTTCTGTGGGCTACTGGCCTTAAACTTGTGCACAGGTAAGGCATTTATCTCTTCTAAACTCATTGAGTGAGTTGTGGAAGTATTATCTGAGTCCAATGCTCTCAACGTATCATAATCTGCAGCAAAATAAAAATAAAAATAATGTAACTTGTCTCAAATGATGTGACACAAAAAAGAATCCACCTAAACTATAAGTGAATCTTCAAATTTCAAAAGCCTATCTTCAACTCATACATATGTAATGCACAACTAGACAGACACACTATACCTAGATCATCAAATTCACGGTCAAGAAGTGCAAGCTGAAGCCTCAATCCTTGCAGCCGTCCTCTTGTTGCAAATGCTATTGAAGGTGGCATATGCAAACGCAACTCAGTATGACCAAGAAAGCCTCTGGCAGCTGCGGCATGAGCTCGGGCCTGAGCTTGGAGTTGTTGGCAGGTTGCATACATCCTTAAGCTTGTGGCCATAAGAAATACACCAACAACTAACCAAAGCTGCAATAGAAAGGTAGAACCTATTCAATTGTTATGCACTTCATTGATTAGATCCACTAAAAACTTTCAATAGACTCTCAATGAGAAATACCAGAAAATTTGGTGACAGCTGGTTAGAATTCAAAACCATGAACAGCAAAAGAACTGCTGAAAAAACAAGTAAAGTGTGGATTAAAACATACTCTAATATATGAAAAGTTATATGGAAGGAATCATATAGATTTGAACACATTACCTGTGACAAGAAAAGCCAGTGAATTGGTATTAACTGGCCGAGTTGCATGAATATGCTGATTGCAAAAACAGGGAAATAAGTATTCTGTTGCATTAAGCATAATCAAAGATAACTGAAAATACATAAATGAGCTTACTACTGAAGATCGTTCAGGAATAAATCCTGAAAATCCACTTTCAATATCTCCTCTGCTCCCACGAAAGGAAAAACTCATGGCTGCAAGAGTTCTTAAATCACTTCCTCTTTCCTACTCTCCTGTTTCAGTGTATTTTTGGGGAAACCTACAAAAGCTGGAAATGTAAAATAAATTACGGGACACATGATAAATTCACAATCAATTACGCAAGGACACTGGCACTTAAAACATCATTCAATTTAGAATTAAGAACTGGGCAATAAGACGGATCTATTATATCATGCGTAGACAATGCTCCAGAACACAAAAATAAGGGCAAAAGAATAATAGCTAAAACTAATGATCAGAAAACCCTTCCAGTAAGAAAGATGTTGGAAATTGCAAACTATGAACTCTTATTCTGCATAAAAATTAAAAAGTTGCGAAGACACATCCATGCTTACTGCACACCACAAGTTACACCTATATATATCCAGTGCCTAAATGTCATTTTAGTTTGATAGCAATAATTTCTATATCATTTCACAACATGTATGTATCAAAATTCAACGCAATACAGAACGAGAACAGCACTATGAAAACTTGCTTTTTATGTACCAAATACAAACACATCACATGCTAAAAGCTGAACTCTCATAAACTAATTACTTGGTGATGAATAAATTATACTTGTTTATATCAGTAAACATTTAACCCAAAACGATACAGGAAATGAACATTTCCATATTAACTGCATGCTAAACTCAAGTACGAACTTTTTTATCACTTAAGATACTTCATATATCTTTATCACTTGCATATTTTCACTTGATTAAATTAAATGATTTTATGTTTATATAGGACTAAAAATAGTAAAATAGATGTCTATACTCAATACTGATGCAAACATATGATCTCCTATTTGTCAATACTATAACAATAGAAATAAAACATTTATCAAGGATAAAACCACTTGACTCAGAGAGTTCTTTAAGAAGCTACACAATAATAAAATAAAGAGCCAATAAAATTAAAAGGAGTCTTTTCCAGTCAACATAAAACAAGTATTGGCATGTGATGCATGATGAGGATTATCAATTATTTCTATACATTCACATGAAGCAAAGATACCACATTATAATGTGAATAATACATTAGTCTTAATACTATGGCCTCTAACTGTTGATTCACTATGAGCCAAAAGTACAACTCCCAGATTCCAGCCTTACAATGAAGGTATGTAACTGTACAAAAACACTCAAAGAATGAGTCCACATAGAAGATTACTAACGCCACATCCAAATCATTTTGTACAATGTTCATCAGACATGATCTATACAAAAGGCAAAATATTTATATGCATTGGATGAAAATAACATTAGCAATAACTAATGTATTTACTACCATCACTGGCCAAATTGTTATTCTCAATGATGCAGGTTAACAATGAGCAGATGTACCAAATCAAAGCCAATTTCGATCATCTTTTGTATGACCATCCCCATGCTGCCAACCCAATATCATCCATAAACTCAACCAATTATTCAAACACCCATCATGATGAAGCAGTCCAGCTAAGAATTAAATATAACCTTGCTCTGACCTACCATTATATTTGTTGGGCAACCACCACGAATAGAATATGTCAGAGCCCCAATCACACACACATTATACATCACATTATAAAAATAAAAGGCACAATGTTCACGAGTAGAATAAACACTGAAAGAAACCCTCATGTATCTTCAAACTCATTCAAACAAATAGAAAACGAACACAGATCTTGGCCGAAAGTTACAAAAATTTCCCTAAAATTTTCAGAAGTGAACCAAAAAAAAAAAACTTAATTAAATATTCCATGATCTATCTCATATTCTCATTGTTCAGAAACCTCAGCTCGCACATTGAAATGTGATATGAAGCATGCAAAACGATCACGATCTATCTACAAAAGCAACTCTAGAATTGAACAATCAGATCCAGCACTATTCTTATTTCGCTTCAAAATCAACTCCAATTTCTAATTCCGCAAATCAACTCCAATTAACGCGGTAGAAAACGAGATCGACAAATTTATGATCGGAGCCACAAAAATCTATGCATTTTCTCGGAGAATTTCTCAGAATCCAAACACACTAAATTCACTGTCAATCTGAAATTTAAAGAGAAGACTTACGATGATTTGAAGAATTAGCGGAGGAATCAAGAAAATGTTGCCCCAATGGATTGAATTTGAAAGAACTCAAGGAGGAGGAGAAGGTGAGAAGATCGAGTTTGTGATTGTGATGTTGAAGCCTAAACAGAAACACGAATCGAACACTGAAAGCGAAATAGCTCTCTTCTCATTGTTGTTCGAACCATTCGATTTCACTTTTTTGAGTTTGTGGAATTGGGAAATTGAAGTTCTGGAGACCTCTGGAAGCTGACACGTGGGCCTCCTTTGTATCAACCGCTGCCACAACTTCACATGAGTTTGTTTGGCGCAGAGGTGGCAATTTCGGTTTTCGGATCGGGTTTGTTCATTTTGAAGTTAAAAAAGCTGACCTGATTTCAAACGGTAAATACTACGGATGCGTGGATTTGTCCGACCTGACCCGAAAAACGTTGGCCATTCTTATAAATTTCACTATATTACTGACTTTTCAAAGAGGACGACATTTCGAATAACATACGTCATATTATCATATATATATCCATTTAACTTATGTATATTTATATATGACAGAGTGATTTAGTTTTTTGTTTTCTTCTTATGCATAATGCATATTTATTGACTCCAAACCCAAAATATAATAGAATGAAAATACAATGTGACAGTTTTGAAATTTTCTCCATAAATAAGTTGTTGACTGGACCACCCACCTGGTGGATATTTTATACCACTTTAAATAAAAAAGAAACATTCATCCTATTGGTAGAGTTTGAATAAGAAGCAATTCTATAACAAGTAGTTTTGGGGAAACAAGAAGGAAAAGAAAAACTATGGATGAATATTAATCAAAGTGATTTAGAGATAAGATTTGTTTTTATTATTTGCAAGTAGATGATGGTCAACTTATAGGTGACAACTTCAAATTTTGGGTTGATAAATTTTAACCAATATTCATATTTAGTACGTTTGTGTTCGCTCGAGTTTTAGATTGGGTTAAGTTTAGTGTAGAATGTGTAAAAAAATTTGATTTGATCCAAAATGTTCACAAGATAAATTCGACCCGATCTATAGCTAGCAGTGTGGGCCGTCTCAAAAACACACGTGTTTCTGTCAGACACCGTTGTTAGTTTTAACATGTCTCGGTACTTATTTAAAAATGGCAGAGCCGATAAAAAAAACAAAACGATTACTTGTGATTCTCAATTTCATGAGTCATGGAGTAGTAGTTGAGGAAATGAGGTGGATGGATATGGGCAAGGCTAGCTCTTTGTGGGCAAATAGAATACGAGATTCTATTATTAGAATCACTCACAGTGTTTGTGGTCGGCATGAGGAGACAAAGTCCCATACCACACACATTTTTCTATTTGATATTGTTTTTTTTTTAATAATCTCCAAGTGCTTCTACAGCTGGCTTTAGCCTTAAAATTATGGAACTGTCTCAACACAAACAGTTGTATTTATAAGCTCATTGAGCCATGGAAAGTGACATTGTCACCAACAAGAACCATTCACTTGTTGGCAATAGCGTTTAAACGTTTCAGATTTTCTTCTACCCGTCTCAGGTTTGAGTTTAATAAAGTTTGGTAACACCAAACCAAAACTTTCCTCAAAACCAATCTATCTAAAGCAACACACAGCTCCATTGTCTTGTGATTGTGAACATTTGAAGCAAAATTGTATTTGAGCACATGCTCAAGAACAAGAAGATACCTTTCTTTTTACCAACTGTGTCTGTCTCAGCAACCAGTGTGTGTCACATTCCATTATTGAGAAAAAAATCAGCATCTCAATTCACAAGAACCAAACAAAACCAATTACATCACCACAACTAACAAACAAACAAACAAACAAAAACCTTTGACATGAAAACAATAGAAGAAAGGAACAGAGAACCCATGATTCAGAGTATCATACCACCACCTTAACACTGTTAGAGCTCACAATTTGGACCCGAATTCGAGCATCCAAAACCCGACACAAATGTGGGTTGCACGAAATAAATTCCTGACCACCCGAACCCGAAATCTGAACAGCCAGCTTTGTTTGTCACACTTGTAATTGGTAAAATTTTATCAACTCCAAAATTGAATAATTTCCTCTAAACATAGAGAAACAAGTTTACAACTTCCAGATTCAATTCCATATTTACACTGAAAATGATTTCAATTTCTTTGCCTGCACATATATTTCCAATTAATAGCTACAATTCAAAATTATAGTAAAAAAAAACTACCTCCCATTGTCATCTTCCACAACTACACCTCTGTTACTGTTGCGACCACCAACAAATCTACTGAACACAGAGTGACTATGGCTCCTACTCATTGACCTATTCCCAGTTTCAGCTGCCGGAGAAGACCTATTGGTTCTAGGCCTCCTCAAAAACGAGAACAAATTACGAAATGCCCGGCCAAATCCGCCGCCGCCGCTCCGTCTTCCTCCGCCGCTTCGTCTCGTCACCCATGAAATCCTACTTCGACTGCCATTTGAATTGAACCCACCGTCCATTTCGGTGTACACCACCGGCAATTCCCTCTCCCCTGCGCCTCTCCGCCCACCGGAAAACCTCCCCACCGCGAACCCGCCGCCGGGAAGCCTCCATATGGTCAATCCGACGGCCTCCTCGTCCGCGCCCGCCGGAGAATCTTCTGCGACGTCCGTGGGCAATTCGTGGCGGCACACGGGGCAGGAGTTGTGCAGAGAGAGCCATGGGAGGATGCAATCGGAATGGTAGATGTGGTTGCACGGCATCTCCCGAGCCTCCGCGCCCAAATCGAACGCTTCTTTACAGACTGCGCAGTGCGATTCCGCGCCGACGTGGCTCTCGGAGATCTCGATCGTCGGCATCGACTCCACCGCCGCTTTCGACGCCGGCGGGGGGCCCGCCCCCCCGAGCCCCGTGGTTTCGATCTGAGTGAGCTGATCCAGCAGCCGGTCGAACCCGGACCCCATCAAAAACTCCGACATCGTCGGCGGCATCGGCCGAAGCCCTGAGCCGGCACCGTCGTCGTAGTACAACTCAAAGCTGTTCCGATCAGTTTCATCTCCCTCACCGGCTTCCGCGGCCGCTCCACCCCGAAGAACAATGACTGGATTAAACGGAGACCTGTCGCCGGCTCCTCCGTTATTGCTCCTTCTCCGTCGGAACCTGATGCCGGAGCTAGGATCGGAATCTGGACGGGCGTTGCCGAACATGTACATGGCCGCCGCCGGGAAGCGGTGGTGGCTGTCGGAAAGAGGAGTAGCCGGAGCCGGTGCCGGAGCAGACTCAATCTCTTCGAGAAACCCACCTTCGCAGTAGGGACAGACGACGTTTTCGAGAGCCCAGACGCGGACGAAACGAGTGCAGCTGTAGCACCAATACGACGTCGTGACTGTAGTCATCTTCTTCTCCGTACCAGTAGCAGTGAAGAACAGTCGAAGAGAACAGATCGGATCTGAGAGAGAGAGAGTAAAGGAAATCGCCGGTGGAGAGCGCGTGGGTTTTGAGGTCTCTCGGTTGAGGAGAGAGATGAGAAAAATGAGGAGTTATGAGGAGGCGGAGGAGCGACGGTATTTAAGAGATAGAGAGAGGAGCGTGTGAACAGGACAGAGATATGGAGCGTGTGAAATGTGGAGCTGGCCAGTTGGTTATTTTTAAAATCAATTAATAAAAGGTAATTAATGGACACCAAATATTTATAAATACAAAATTCTAATTCTAACATTTTTCTGGGTGTTATTGTCTTAATTGCAGCTCGGGTTTGATTACAGTTAAAACTTATCACGGTGTGTTTGTTGGAATCGAAACTAATAATTCTTTCCGCAAAACAAGCGCCTATGAGATATTAGAATTTCAGTTTCATCTAAATTAATATAGGAAAATAATAGTTTGCCGCATGTGTAATGTATGCACTTGAATGATTTAATACATAGTTGACTATATACACGCGTTTTCTCGTATGTAAATAGACTCTTTATACTCGTGTTTTGATGAATAGAATGATTATGTGGCAATGACATTTCCCTAACAATGCCTGAACAACAAAATCCTAAATTACCTATATCAACATCACTTACTAACATTTTAGGAATTCATGCAATGTATTGGGTTCATATGTATAGTGGCTATTTATCTACTGGTTTTCAACAACTTGGGCCATAAGTTATCTCTCTTTTTTTTTTTCATTTTAAATTTATTTTGTTTTGTTTTGTTTTGTTTTGTTTTGTTTCAATACCAATAATGTTTTAGAGAGTGACTGGCTATATACACACCACATTACAAGTCAATGCCCCCATTACTTTCATTGCTTTTGAGTTATCAATTATCATCCAACTTGCATTTTGTCAATTCTCCTAATATTATTATTATTGTTATTCTAATAGTAGTTATTTCCTATACAATTTAACCATTCTCAATTCCAAAAAAGGACAAGATATTGAAAAACAAAATACATGTGTGAAAGTAAACCAACAAAAAGAAAATACGTGACATTATAATTATTTATCAACTGAGCTACAAATAATCCACATATATATATAGTCAGTAGTGAGATTCGAATCCGAGACCTCAACGAGAATAAAAAATGTTTAAACTGTTTGATTTAACCTGGTTTAGTTAATATACTTCTTTATTTTTATTTTAAAAAGATGTAAGATCTTATATTAATTCAAAAGGTCCGTAAACACAAGATCCATTATTGGAATTGGGTAAAACGACCCTACCAGGCCATACACTCTCTCAATTGAAACAAATGATCTAGACAAACTATAAAATACAATCAAACTAAAAAAGCTAGATAAGCAAGACAAAATGTCAGATGCAACCAGACCCAAGGCATTGGAAAATCATTCTCATCTAGTCTTCAACGCATGAACCAAACTATGAGCAACATGATTCGCTCCTCACCTCCCCAAACAGAAATCCAAACTGAAAAAAGCTAGATGATCGAGACAAAATGTCAAATATAACCGGACCTAAGGCACTAGAAATTTGTGATAAATAAAATAAAATAAAATAAATTGCATTTTTTTCTTCCAATTTTTAAGAAATTGAGAGGTCATTGACATAAAATGAATTCAATGAAAGAAGTGGAATAAGAGCATCTTCTTATCTTATAGTTCAACACAAATACAAAGATGATTGTGTTGTAGAGATTGAGATTGAGAGAGAGATGCCAAAAGTAATAAAGAGGAATGGCCAATAACCACTCATTTGTGTCTCTTTTTCCACACCATATACATATATAGATGCATTGGCATGGCTTATGTTTATGCACGCCTCAAAAGTACCTTATTTCCAACTCCAGCTACTCTTTTTGTTTCTTGATAAGGATAAATTATTTTTTGCCACTATTCCTTGAGAAATAGTTGTGCCATACACATGTAAAATATATGTGTTTGAAGTGGCACGATCTGGACCTTAATATCATCTAGTGCGTTTGTATTATGATTTTCATTTGATTTCATATGTACGAGTTCATATTCTTTGAATATAGACAAATATAAGAATTAAGTGTCTTAAGTTTATGAGTAATTTGAATGATATTGTAACTATCGTACGTAATAAAGTGCGTAGCAAGCTGGAAAAATGACCGATATTCGTAAGTAGATTTACTTATAAACTATAAAATGGAATATTTAATGTTGGTATGTCTAGTAATGTGTTGCTTTCTCTTGCAATGCCAAACAAATTCAAAGACCACCAGAATGAGACATCATTGTGCTCTACTACTATTCATTTTCTTTGTAAAAGATCATTGATTCTGGGCTTTGAATCATGACCCTTTATTTGATGGTCGGAAAAGAGAATAACAAAGATTTCATCATCTCCTAATGCACAACATTTAATAATAAAAAGCCACTTTCATCACCAACTTATGGAAAAGCAAATATTGTTAATGAAACTGTCCTAATAGATTGTGAGAAACATATAGTAAAGATTATACCATGTTTCTCACT
Source organism: Pelargonium australe (assembly GCA_036897465.1). Classification (NCBI taxonomy): domain Eukaryota; kingdom Viridiplantae; phylum Streptophyta; class Magnoliopsida; order Geraniales; family Geraniaceae; genus Pelargonium; species Pelargonium australe. The sequence continues at coordinate 417 of JAYMTH010003177.1, read as the reverse complement.
TCTTAAAGAAGCGTGAGCCTAAACCCCACCCTATACAGTCGACAAAAAAGTTCGAACCTCAGTTCTCAGAATGAATTCAAAGTGGTATTAACCACTTAGCCCAACAATGTTTAATTTCTACTAGGATAAGATTCCGTGCGTTGCACGGGTTAAAAAAATATTTGTTGTAACATAATAATATATTTCAAATAAAATACAATATGCATTAAAAATATATTTGATTAAATTGAAATTTTAATACATTTTTGTACATTAGAAAATAGACATTGTATAAGTATTAGTCTTAAAAATATAATAATCATTGTTAGTCTGTAATCGACAAAAATGTAATGGATGTGCACTTATTATTAAATTATATCTTATTATTAACTAATATTCTTAATGATAAAATTATATAGAATCTAAAAGACATGTTTA
>JAYMTH010003176.1:0-11289 GCA_036897465.1 Pelargonium australe | reverse complement strand
TTAAGCAAATTCAAGATCATACAGTCGCCAAAAGAAGCTTTCTCGTCCACAGTTTCTACTTACTTTAATGGAGGAGGAGCTAAAGAGGCCTCTGGAAATGAGGGTGTGGCAAATTTGGAGGCATCCCGAAAAAATGGATCCAATCCAAGGAAACTTACTGATATTCTTATCGCTGCCAATGTGTTGTAAGTATCGATCGCTTAATCAAGTTGGTGTAGATTATGAATATTTACATGCTAGATTGTTGACTAATTTAGGTTCCTTTGTTATGTTAATTTGTAGAGCTTATGCTGCACTATTTGCAACACGAGGAAAGCTGACGTCCTGGGGAGCCAAGGTTAGGCCTCTTATTAGGCTGTGAGTGATTTTAAAATAGATGTACACTTTCTCCGATGGCCATTTTTATTTCTGGTGTATACAGGTTAACCGTCTTATCGACAAAGGGCAATGGTGGAGGCTGGTTACATGTAACTTTTTGCATGGAAATGTTGTGCACTTGCTGGTATGGTTTTAAAACTCGCTGCTGCTTGATATATCTCGTATATTGAATCTGAAAATAAATCCTCTGTTTCAGCTAAACAATTATTGTTTGAATTCTGTTGGTCCTGTTGTGGAGACTATCTGTGGCCCTAGGAGATATCTTGCAGTGTACTTCATCTTCTTACTGAAGTAGACAATGAAAACTGTTATTCTGATTCCATAGTTTGAACAAAATTAGGTTCGTCGATGAGTTACAAGTTCTGCAAATCACCTTCTCTTGGTGCATCGGGAGCTCTATTTGGACTAGTAAGTTTTTACTTCTAATGTCTTGATGGCCTAATCATAGAAAACTCTATAAAGTTAGAAGCTGAAAAAGTTGTAAATCCAATGTCTATAATGTAGTTACTTTAGCAATCCTCTGACGAGTCTACCATAAACTTAGAATCGGATACTGCTGAAATTGCATTTTCTTGTAATCAAGGAAAGTCTTATCTTCCATTCCCATGTTTAGGATTCATACGTTTATATTTTATGGATGATTCAGAATGTGTAACAAACTTAGAATAATATTTAACTTGAAAGCTCTAGCTAAAGAAAAAGGTAAAGCTTATTTGCAGATCAAAGGTTCTTGCTTGTAATGTTCTTAACATCTAATTCTCAAGGCTCTGTCTGTTTGTTTCAATCTTAAATTTGGGATTAAACTTTCGGATTTCATTTCATTCAGGTTGGATCTTTCGCTGTGTATATCATGAGACATTGGGACTTGGCTGGCGTTAGATTTATTGCCATAAATATGGTATATATGCTCGTTATTTACCCGTGTTATGTTGTACATATGTTAAAAGATTGTGCATCTTAATTCCTGCAGGCTATTGGGGTATACTTTAATAAACGCATTGATAACTGGGCACATGTAAGTATTGAGATATAGTTTCGAGACTTGCATTTCCTTAAAATTTCCTTCTTTCTTGTTGGTGTTTAAGGTAATGTTGACGGTATTGTTATCAGTTAGGAGGGTTTGTTGGAGCTGCGTGGAAGGATGAGTCTGAGAACGTCGACGGGCATAGAGTTTTTCGTAACAGGGCTCCCATTACTTACCTTCTCAACACAAACACAGAATACACAAATGAAGTTCATTGGTTCAGCCAAGAGACCACTTCCTGAAACATTATTACCTTTATGCATGGTTGTGCACTTGTGCTCTCTTCTTTCCCATCTAAAGAAAAACTATAAATTACGTCAAAGATTCCGGGCACTCTTTATTCTAAACAGATCAACACATGCTTCATCAAGGAACTTTCATTTCATTTTATGGCACTTACAAATGACAGAAAGTTCAATCATTTTTTTGTTTTGTTTCAATGTCTACATCTACATGAGTCCCATACATCTGAACACTTGCCTTTGGGAAGATTCTATACTTTCTTGTGCCATTTACAACATTTGAAAGGCCTGCCACTTTTTGGCTTTGACCAACTATTTCATTTCTGTTTATTCATGTACATGTGTATGATGTTGCTTGGAGAAGAAGAAAAACAACAACCTGTCGATCTTTTCCCGACTTTCTACCATATATTTGCTAGAACAAAACTGTGTATTGGAGTATCTTCATATCTTGCATGTCTATAGTTTGTAAGTGTCACCAACAAAGGTTATAGGATACGACCAGTCCAGCGAATCCTAGCAACCAAACTTGCTTGTTGAAAGGACTCACTGCCAAAGCTGCAACCAGAAACATAAGAGTAAAAATCAAGCTTGAGCGACAAAACATGGCCAATTGTCATCACAAACGTACAACAAGATTAACGTGACATCATCTACCGAGTAACATGGCCAATTGTCATCACAAACGTGCAACAAGATTAACGTGACATCATCTACCGAGTAAATGTGTTTAACAGACCATCACCAATCTAACAAAGCAGAAAAACATTACATGGACATGATAAACATACAGAAACATCATGTTATGAATGAGAACGTACCGGCTTAGAAAAGTAACTTACGTGACGCAGATGGGGCGGGTGATGGTGACACCAAACGCTCTACTCTTCCTTCATTGTACCCTGGGCCAGAACTATATGGTATAGGTGCCAATTCAGGTGTGGGACCCGTGAGAGGTGAGTAAGGAGCAGCAGCTCGAGATTTAGAAGGTGGAGGAACGGTTGGGTTAGGACGAGATGTTGGTGAGGAACTAGGAGGAATTGCAGAGCCACTATATGCACAAGGAGGTGGAGTATCGTAAATGTCAGGTGAAGGTGCTGGAGAATAAGTAGGAGAAAGAGAAGTATATGGGGAAGCCGATGGCTCTGGAGATGGAGATGGGGGAGGAATTGGAGGGTTCGCTGTAAGGGTATTCTTCAGATAAGAAGATAAACTGATGCTCTTCACTTCACCAAAAACAGTGTTGTCAAGGCCAAGATTCTCTTCTGGAGAGCCCGTGATTGTTTGAGCCAATTGCTTCAATCTCGGTGGCACAATGCTACCTAGATCAGACATGATTGAAGCCTCAACTAAGACATGGGGAGCTACGGTTGAACCATCGCCATTGGTTAGTTGAACAAACACATTCTGCATGGAAAGGTGAAAAACACATCACTAAGCAGAAAATGGTGGACTCGTGGTTCCAACAATTTGTACCCAATCTTAAACCTAATGAAAGCTGGACTCACAAGTCATAAGTTATCAATCTTTAGTAAATTTCAGGTAGAAAATGGTGGACCACAACAAACAATACCCGCATAAGTTCTGCTAAGATTAGGGAGACGGGTATTGTACCTCATAAGATCTCAGTCGCAAGCCCAACTTCAACTGTTCTTTGAACTCAACAAAATTGTCCCGTACTTCGGATATGGAGTTATTTAAAGAAAAGTTAAACATCATCTGGGGCATTTGCCAAATGGAAGCAGATTGCAAAGGAATTACGGTGATCCCCTCTGGAAACTGCAGAATTTCAAACTTAGATGGTTGCTCAAAAATTGAGGCTGTCAAAGTCAGATTGGACTGCTTCAGGAACACTTCAATCAAAGATGATTTCAGCACACTAAGCGACACAGGATTTAAATGATCACTTATTGGATCAGGAAGAACACCGAACACAACACGAGTCCAGTTGGATGCAGCATGTTGGTGCATGGATAAGATAGCCACCTGTTACAAATAATTAGAAAGGACGGTTCAGTTATTAATTCATTATTGAAGGTAAACAATCAAATGAAACAGCAGGATTTGGAGTAAAACCTTTGTATCAGGGAGACCTATCTCCTCGAAGATATCATATTCTAATCTTCTAATGCGTGGAACAAGCTGTGAAACTGGCATTTGGAGCTTAAATGATGCTCGAACCACAGCTGAAAAAAGAGAAGCAAACACATCAGTGACATATTGTGAAAACAGAACCAGGACTGTTCTGATTTGGCCAAAATGAATTCGTGAAACAAAATCACATCCTCAAATGCAGGGGACTCCTAACAATAGTATAGAATACAGTATACACTACAAAAGCCATTTGACCATTTACAAGCTAATCTTTTGAGTGTAACTATTTCTAAGGAGATGATTGCTGGAGAACGAGTAAGAAACATTTTGTTAAGGTTAGGCCGTTATGAAGGTCACTGTATGGCGTTCATATGACTATGTTCCATGAAAAAGTGTATGGTGCACTGTGGTTTCTGGTGATGTTTAACTTTTATTATGGACACAAGATCTTAATATTGTTCTCACCACCAAACAATAAGGTAAAAATAAACAGGTTAACTGATGTAATCTGTGTAAAAGTAACAATGAAACACAAACACTTGATCACTAAATTATCCATCTCTCAATAACTAGTGAATGATATTTATCATTTTATCCACTCTCTCTAGACCATATTGAGTTAACCCTATCCCTATCCCATTTGCACGAATGTTGACTGGTTGGAGAGTAAGTCTTCATCAAGGCAGATGCAGAGCTGTTTCCAAAGTGATGCAAGTTTGTTTCATGGAGCACACAAACTAAATTAGGACAAGAACGAAAGGGGTGCCTAAGGATATGGAGGAACGGCTTCGGTGTTCAAATTGGGTATATTGTGGAAAGCATTTCAAACTATAGAGCCCTCTACTCAAGCTAATTTTAGCTCTTTTAGATTTTATTGACTCATTCAATGCTTTTCATATCTTCACTTAACATTTCTATACTTTTCTTCTCAGTGGTGCTATCTTGTATGCATCTTTGTACTTTGCACCTCCTATTGGTGTATTTAATACATATCTCTTAAAAAGGAAAGCTTTACACAAACTGATTACTTTACCATCACTGTCAGCATCCAATACTAGAAAAGTTTTGATCTTAATCTTATAGTGTCATAAGTATCTTCAGCTTATATCAATGCCTAATGAATTCACAAAACAACATACAAAAGACATATACAATTACCAAATATATACACATAGCCAACCAGGATACCAGTACTGGCGGCTGCTATCGAGAACTACATCTCTTTGACAATGAAAAACTTATTGCATGTGAAGCACCGATCATTAACATCGCCGATAGATAGCAGCTATTTGTATTTAGCATCGTAGGTGAGTGTTGCATTTGCTCACACAAGAGAACACATCGATTAAATAAGAAACTAGCATTGGCCTTATGTAAAACATTAAGTCAAACAAGATGAGCTCACTCAGTCACTCTCTTTAGTCAATCCTAATCAGAGCAATTTATATAAAGAAATTTATCGATTCAACAAAAAGAAAACTAATTTATCGATTCAATAAGGGAATTGTATGATCGAAGATCCTCAAAAATTGAAATCTCTTGTAATATCAAATATCCATTTTCAAACAAAAGAGTTCCTTTCGACCATCGGGAAGTCATCACATAATAACTAGCAAAATAATATATACGAATCTGCTTAAATCATCAAAAACTCATAGTTTTAGGAAACACAACAACCCAAAATACCATAGCTATGAGCTACCTTGTAAAATGCATCACAAAACCTCAATTACAAGGCATCAAATGAACACCAGCAATTCCAATTTCAAGGTGAACACCTAGACACTAGCACTACTGATCATACTCAATTTACACAACAAGAAAGCAACCAGGAAAAAAAAAAAAAAAAAAAAAAAAAAAAAAAAAAAAAAAAAAACTAGCATCAAAAACCGCAAATTGCCATACACCCATTTGCTCATATCATCAGAAAACCCTAATCACACAGCAAAAACACACTCACCCAGCTACTGAAAACCCCAGAAAACCCCAATCAAACATCAAAACACTGAAACAAAGAGACTCACCACTCTTCTTCACTGTAGCTTTAGCATCAAACCCAGAATTCGCCTTGTGCAGAGGAACGATCCAGAAAATTCCAGAAGCCAAAAGCGCCAGACTGAGAATCAAAACGAAAAAGCACCTGCAACTGAACTCCTTCCCGATTCGTCTACCAAAAACCGACGAAGACCCAACACTCTGTTGCTGCTGCTGCTGCTGTTGTTGCTGCAGATACAGCTGCTGATCAATCTTCCCCATTTGCAGAGCATCTGTGAGCGACCCTTTCCTCTTCCCCTCAGTTTCAATCTCTAAAAAGGCTCAAAATCGTAGCTTTAAATCTCGCATTCAATGATTCTGATGTGGAGGAGACAAGTGTTCACGGAGGAGAAGCTGTGTATTTTCGTGAAGCTGATTCACTATTACACATTCAGCAGCTCATGTCATTACTGTATAGCAATAAAGTCGGGATTTTTATTGCGATTTTGTTGGCTACCGAACGTTGAGCAGAAGCAAAGCTGAAAGAGAGAGCTGCGAGAAGAGAAGAGAAGAGAAGAGAAGTGAGTGTCAAGAGAATTGGGTATTTTTTATTTATTTATTTGGACACCTTTTATTATTTTGGGATAAAACAAAATAAAAAAAATAGAATATTTTATTGTATTTTTTAATTAAAAAAATGTGAAATTGTTTGCACCACTATAAATTTTTTGAAATTCCAAATATGTTCCCTAACAATACTATATTGGTCACTTGTGGACTACACTACTTAGCTTTATCTTTTTGGATTAATTGTGATTCTTTTTTTTTCTTTTTCTTTTCTCTCACTTATTGGACTCTTGGGTTAGGCTAAAAATGGAGTTGACCAACCTACAACTCCCACGTGTGCACCCTTAAGTTTAGGGTAGGAAAGAATATAAGTGCTCTTCTTATGTATATTATACACGTGAGTTTCTTGCGTACAACTATCGGTGTGAAAAATAAAGGAAAATGGTCCAAAATGATCATTGAACTATCCAGTTCATGCTATTTTGATTCTTTAACGATCAAATGTATCATTTTAGTCCAAAAGATAGGCGAAAGAATCGTTATAGTCCAAACGTTTCAAAAAACTGAGACTCGTCAGGACATTTCGTAAAAATACTTACGGAATCCGTTAAGTCTTGATGACGTGGAATTTCAAAAAATATTTTTTTTAATGAAAATTTAACGGTTTCGTCAGTAATTTTAGCGGAATGTCCTTATATTGCTCGATTTTTTGAAACGTTTGGACTATAGCGGCTCTTTAACCTATCTTTTATACTGAAATAACACATTTAATAGTTCATGGACCAAAATGGCACGAACTGGATAATTCAAGGACCATTTTGAACCTTTTTTTTCCAAAACTAAACACTACATAGTTTATAGGTAATTATATGAACGATCATACTCGATGTGAAATTATGTAACAAGATGATAAAGAATTCATTTATCGATAATAAAAAATGCATGTAACTTAAATATAGTGATGGAGTTGAGGAAATTGTGGTAGGCAGTCGCCTATAACACCCTCCAAACCCTTGTGTTTTATGAAATACTTTTTAGCATAAAATTCATTTTGCTTTCTTTGAAATAGCTTGGTGAGCGGCGACATTGCTTAAATGTACCAAATGCACATAAAAACAAAAGTTAATCTAATTACATTTGAAATATTAATTAGAGTTTTATTAGTGACTCACATTGAGATTTGAGAGAGTATTGTTCTCTTTGTTTTCGTCATTTTTGTAGTGAAAGAGTTAAAAAAATTTATAATAACTATAGCCGTTGACAAATATTTTGTTAATTGTACTTTCGGCCACCATATTTAGGATAATTATATTTGATTTGAGATGTGATGGGAAGATTAGAGCTACTAATTTGCCGATAATATTAGTGAGATTCGATTACCAAATTATGCATTGTTGGAAGACATTTGCTATGTATAATTATTCATTTTTTGTACTTAGTGCTTATAGAATCATCAAAAGTGAAAACCAAAGATAAATTTGTTTATGATGCATCGTACATTAGCTAGTTTGTGATTAGATATTCTCGTGTTCACTCACCTTTGTACATGTGTGACATGTTTATGATCGCGTAGGTAATCAAATATAGTATTGTGTAACAAATAAATAATTTCTTTTATATCACAGTCGGTGTATATACAGTTTGTTGACGTCGTCTAACATGATGAAAAGTAGAACGTTTAAAATTATGTTGTTGTTATCTTGTGTTACAACCGATATTCTACACAAACCATAAACGTGTCAAGTGAACATGTTTAAATAATTAAATTTACTTTTGACATAAGAGTGTGAGAGTGAAACAACCATACGTAATTCACAATTTTGAAAAGTGTGTACTTATATGAGAATCTCGTTGGTCCTGATTAGTAAAGAGTTTTTAAGAAATTCCACGATGTAACTAAAAAAAATCCTAAACATGATGAATCTAGTCGCAACTGGGTAGACTTTGGATAAGTTTAAATAAATAGAGAACCGCGTTAGATAATGGTAAAAATAGGCACAAATAATAATGTATCATCAGTTATTCTTTGAACTGTTAGCGAATGTTGTTATGGGACCACATGACAATCAACTTATCATAATTTATTTCACAACAACTAACTCAGTAGTTAAAATATCGAACTAATTCAATAATTGTACCATTCGCGTGTTAAGCACACCGAGTTAACATAAATTTTGATCATCACTAGTAAATACTTTGTTAAAGTATCGAGTCTATATGATAACAGAATCATTAATTCGCATGTAGAGTACTAATTAGTGTACTCTTAAATGACATATTATATCTCAATAATAACACCTCCATAATTTCAAAATCTAATTAAATGTGAAATAGACGCACATAATTACGAGGTTGATTAAGATGTAAGATCTAAATACTAGTAAAACATAATGGTGAAATTGAATATTAATTAGATGATGACAATTAATATTAATTAAAGTGGTTAATTTGTCTATGTTTTTGACACAAAGTTGCACCAGAAACTATCCTACATCTCAAGCAATGCATGACATGCACATATAATTAAAAATATTGCATAAAATTAATGAGCTTAATTAACACTTTAATTTTTATTAAAACGATTTAATGTGTTAAGGCACTATCGTTTTTGTGTCGTCTTCTTTATAATTAATTGTAAAAAATATATATCAAATCTCAGTTATCGTGAAAGAAAGAGAAAATTTGTTGTGGTGTATGATAATAAATTAATATTGGATTTTAAAAACTTGTTGATTGTAAATAAAAAGAAAAATTAGACTAAAAAATTACATGAAAGCGTGTTATAGGTGGTGAGGAATTGAAAGGAGCCAACCACCAAGAATACGATGATACAAATTTTCATGGTGGTTGGATTGTTGAGCTATGCTTGTCTTTCTCTCTTCGTCTCCACAAGCCATCGTGTTTCTTTCGTTTTTCATTTAGTCTTTGATTTAATATTTGCTTCATCGTTAATAATGTCATTAAGTAACGCGACGAACAAATTTATTATAAGAGTGTTTGAATTAACTTTCACAAAACAGTGTGTACATAAATACGACTTGTAAGTCATTTTTTTTTTTTTAGTTTTTTTTTTTAGTTTCATTGGAAGCTTTATTGTGCCGCAAAGAGCATATAAATATTCAAAGTTCTAGAAATGTCGTTCGAACATCCTGACTTTTATAACAATAATAAAAAGACTAGGCCAATATAAACATGACAATAATAAGAAATGTTGTTCAAACATCCTGTCTTTTACACAAAACAGTGTGTACGTGAGGGTCGTTCTATCCAACTTTTGGGTGTTATAGGGTTTTTAAAACACGGATGATTATCATAAGATTCCATTTTTATAAATTTTGCATTTTTCCAACCCATAATATGGACAGACTTCTATGATTATTAATTTATCGGCTGAGATACTTTTATTATTGGATCTTTTGGTTGATCAAGATTATTTTTCAAGCTCGTAAAATGGTTTGCAGAAGGCAAGTGTCGCATATAGAGAATAAACTAATTTTTCTATGCACGTGCGCGCGCGCGCACACACATTCTACCCGACCTGACACATAAACTCGACGACATAGCAAGCGCATGAACCACTCAGTTTGCAAACCAACTCACAAATAGCCACATATTTGATCTACTTTGTATTTCAACATTGTAACTGCAGGATTGTTCTTGATTATGTAATTAACACAACATTAGGACAAATTGAGGTTTTGCCATGGGTACTTGGAACTTATCATGGGTTGAAGTTGAAGCCAATATTTCCTTAATGGGCTAATATTGGGCCGTTTTATCTGCATGATGGGCTCATTTCTTGGGCCGTTTTAGATGGACCACAGTAGCACTCACAAATGGGCTCTTAGTTATGGGCCTAAGTGAAAAAATAAACGTTTTCCAGTCACTATTTGAAAATTCGACTATTTTAAACCGACTTGACTGACAGTTGAAACGGAACAATTTTTTATTATACAATTTTTTTTCTAGATAAATGTGTTTAATTTAATGAAAATATTTGATTGGCTGAGACTTGAGATAGTCAAATTTATTAAACTGCTAATTACAGACCAATTAATGTTGAATTAAAAATTCAAAACATTGGGAGTTAATACAATTTTGTAGGTCAAGTTGAATTTTGTTTCTTGCTTTGTTGTTGGTTGAGGAAGGTTTAAAATAGGTAGTAACTTGGCCACAGACAGGACAATAAATAAATTTTATGAACTTTTCAAACAGATTTAAAATATAATTTTATATTTTTAAACTTGAAATTTTAGGCCAACAAAGCCATAATAAGGTGGTGCTGGATTCTAGTAAATTAAAGAACCAATGTGTCAGATCTCTGTAGGATAATTTTGGGTTATCCTTCAAGTTGAAGGGTAGGGTGGAAATGACAAGAAACCCCATTAGTGTAACCCTCTAAGATCTGGATTTGAAAACTCAAATTTTAAGTATTTTATTTTTATTTTTTGATAAGCAAAAGAATATCATAGTCGAAATAATAATGTTTCTCACTCTTCAAGAATCTCATCATATATTGTCGCCAATGAGGCTCGAACCTGAGACCTCAAAAAGAATCCAAAGTGGTATTAACTAATTGACCCAATATATCTTGATTTTTTTAAGTATCTAATCTCATATTGATGTGGAGTTGAGCTTTAACCTTAATACCAACATTAATTAGTGCTTAATCTTGTCAACAAATTTAATAAACATGTCCTGGAATCTCACAAATCTTACTGTGAACTTCAAATCATGAGTAATGTTATACAATTCTAAATATTGTGCAAAAATATTTCTACTAAATTATGTATTGATTATTTATGACTTATACTAGTAAAAATAAATTAAGTTTGTAAATACCAAAATATCTAATAAATTGGATGCTTTGGGCCATAAATATATTGAATTATTTGTCATTAAACTTGGTTTTAAACTCAATAATATAAAATATGTATATTCCCCCGCGCACACACATATATATGTATATATATATATATATATATATAGTTTTTTCTCCCGACGATGTCC
>JAYMTH010003175.1:0-11291 GCA_036897465.1 Pelargonium australe | reverse complement strand
TGACTCAAAACAAATAAAACATAAATAAAATAAAAATTATTTTTCGGTGAGTTTGAATTTTCCGGCAAAAGTTTGAAGTTTCTGGTGAGAGTTTGAATTATTCGGTGATAGTGTTCTTGAACAATAAAGAAGAAGGGTAAATTTGTCATTTCAAAAGTTTTGGAAGTCACGTGCAGTGCACATGATGAGAGAGAGTATTTTTCCGTCCAAGTTAACTAACGGAACAACGATTGCATAGTCTAGAGTAGTCGAAAGTTACAAAAAATAATTTAGAGTAGTAAGTTGCAAAAGAGTGATAGTTCAGGGTAGCCATATGTAATTATCCCAAATAAAAATTCTAAGTCAATGGTGTATCTTCATAACCAATCAAAGTTGAGAAACAGGAGACCAAAGTGGGCCAGAAACACACGTTATGTAACAATTACAGGCAGTTCCATGTGTGCCCACATGCCTCTCTCACTACACTATTTCCACACACACCACCACGAACCAGAAGACGAAGAAGAAGAAGACCACTTTCTCTCTCTATTTCTCTGGTTCTAGAGAGAGAAACATGAAGGAGAATGGTGAGGGCTTTGTCCGGGCAGATCAGATTGATCTCAAGAGCTTGGACGAGCAACTCGATCGTCACTTCAACCGAGCTTGGACCAACAACAACAACACCGCCGGCGACCCCACCGCCGCCGCAACCACTACCGTACCCATCGCCGCCGCAGCACCTACCGTCTCCGTCGCCTCCAACAAGCAGAGGCAGGAGTGGGAGATCGACCCTTCCAAGCTCATCATCAAGACCGTCATTGCTCGCGGCACTTTCGGCACCGTCCACCGCGGCATCTACGACGGCCTCGATGTCGCCGGTCAGTCCCATCACCCACCTATAATTTTAGCGCATTTCTCTATTTCGAGCTTATTTTTCATTTCAAATTTAAATTCCATTTCTTACCCTTTGACTTCAAAATTCCATATTTTTTGGACACTCCATAACTGTTTTTTAGGGATATGATATACTTACTTGGGTCTCCTTTAGTGAATGTTATAGTAATTTGTAGTTCATGGCCATGGCAAAATATAGTTCTAGCATTGCTATGTTACTAGATTAAAATCTGCTTGGTTTGGTACTTTTTGGGCAAAATTCTTTGGATATGATTGTTGTGGACTATGGGATTGATCATTGGCTCTTGTAAATGAACTTTTACTGTATCCGTGACTCGAAACACGGGTTTGGGTTGGTTTTTGTTGGGTGCTTTTCATAACTTGAATCATGCCGTATTCCTGTACTTTCATGTGATCCCAGCTGTTTTTTATTGCCTTGCCAATTAAAGTGCATACTGCATTATATTGAGAGCTGCAAATTATGTGCCCACAGTATAATTGTGTTTCATCTTTTGGACAGATAATTATTAGTCTTAATTACAGATAAATTCAGATGTATAAGCAATTCAGTGCAAGTATACATTTTCCACTTTTTATTGGTTTGATATATGGCTGTACTTGGATCAACAAACGGAGATTTTTTTCTTCACTAATATACTAGCCTTTTGCTACTTTCCTGTCGGTTAGTTAAACTACTTGACTGGGGTGAAGAGGGCCACAGGACAGAAGCTGAGATATCTTCACTAAGGGCAGCTTTTACACAAGAGGTTGTTGTGTGGCATAAACTTGATCATCCCAATGTTACTAAGGTCAGTATCTACCTCTACTCTCTCTCTTCCAACTTGTAATCTTTTTTACCTCAAGTTATGGGATTTTGGTGATGGGACCAGGAGTATCTAGCAAAGGATATTGAGCTTGTTCAGTGAAGGATATAGAAATTTACTTAAAATTTGGTATTTTATTGACACCTAGAAATTTAGACTTTAAACCCAATTAGCTGTGTGCGCTTCACTCTGAAGTTGAAGAAATGCTGCATCCCCTCTACCTCAATAAATTAAGTAGTAGGCTAGTCATCCAGTTTGGTAGTTACTGCAATTTTCTTCAGCTGGCTCCCTGGCACGTTCCTTTTATTTTGCTCCTCCTTTAGCAGGGACAATGAACCGCACACTGACTGGGCAACATCCTGGTTGGTGCCATCAATGCCACCGGAGTTGACTCTGGGGTTTCCTTCAACTTGAACGCTCAAATCTCTTAGCCTCTTCTTCTTATGACTATGCTCTGAGGTCAAATCTCCAATATTATGTATGTAGCGGGATTTTTTTTATAGAAATATTACGTCCTAATAACTTAAATATTGGATTTTTTTTAGAGTTCTTGAAAGAATGTTTTTGGTGTCCATAGATTTGGCAGTTTAGAGTGTTAGTATCATTGATGATTCTTCAAGAACTTTAGCGAAGGCTTTTGGATGGGACGCTAATTTTTCTTGAAGCTAACATTCTCCTCACAGATTTTCTTATTTATAATAATTTAGTATTTTTGTTTTTGCTTGTTATTTTCCTGCTGGTCTGCATATTTATTCAATCTATTTTTTCACCAAAAATTGTTCATCTTTGATCTCTTATTGTTTAGGTCTAAGCAGTCCTTTTAATTAGCATTGGGGAAGGGAATTCTTAGGTCACCTAGCTTAGTTGTGTCCAAAGCATTCATTTGTCAGAAAATGAAAACTAATTTGAGGTGCCTTCACATGGCTGTGGAGGTTGCTTAAGCTATCTACAAGGTTGCTGGCCCTTGTGCAACCCTTTCAGCATTTAGAATCTTCTATGGTGTCTTAAAAAAACAGTTGTGGTGCATGCTAGCATTTCAAGAAGGATGTGCATTTCGTAAATCTGTATGCTAACATCTAGAGGAAGTCAAGTTCAATTGGATAATTATACTAATAGAGCCTTAATCAGAAGCTTATTTAGTTCCAATGAATTATTTGGAAAATGTGCTAGGGACCTTGTTGAATATAATGGATAGGTAAGTATTCGTGTGGTGTTGGATGACTTTTCAAAATTGAATTCACAGTCCAAGTACATGACACCTGTGCTGATACTTTTTTCAATAGTGTAGCACATCCCCACATGGGTACATGAGTACATGTGCCTCAGATGCCGTCTTTTCATTGCTAGTTAAGAGTGAATAGACGTTTCCTAAGTTTTATTTTACTTGCAAGTTCATTGCCCCATCCAATTCCTGTGCTATGGTTTGTAACTGTTCATTAGATACTTGTCTTTTCATATTATGGGCCACATGTTTTGACTTGTAGACGCGGCGTTAACTTAGAAAAGATTCTACCCCAATGATGCAAGATTATGGAATCTAGTGATAATGGGGAAGAAGTGCTAATTGCAAAAGAGTTAGCATGCCAATATGTTGTAATATTGCCCTGAAGATTTATAAGCGTCTTTATCGTATTTGTAAATTTTGAGGGCTATGAAGTATGAACTAGATGCCATATAATGCCTAAGTTTTATTACTGTCTCAAATTTAGTTGCACTTTTGACATTTATGCCCACTCATTTCCAGTTTATAGGTGCAACAATGGGTGCATCAGGGCTACATTTACAAACTGAAAATGGTCAGATTGGCATGCCAAGTAACATTTGCTGTGTTGTTGTGGAATATTTACCTGGAGGTGCTCTGAAATCCTACCTTATAAAAAACAGGAGAAGGAAGCTAGCTTTCAAAGTTGTTGTACAACTCGCACTTGATCTTGCTAGAGGGTACGAGACATTATGTTGGTTTAATAAAATTGGCATATGATTGTTGTCTCCTTGAGCACTTGGAACTTAGAAGGCATAATATTATGTAATTTTGTAGGTTGAGTTACCTTCACTCGCAGAAGATTGTTCACAGAGATGTAAAGACGGAGAACATGCTATTAGACAAGACACGTACAGTAAAAATTGCTGATTTCGGGGTGGCTCGTGTTGAGGCTTCAAATCCCAATGATATGACTGGAGAAACCGGAACACTAGGGTACATGGCTCCTGAGGTAACCAGGCTGTATATTTCTATATTTGTTTAGATGACATAGTGCACATTGATAAATGAATCTCTGCCTCAGTCAAGTGGGCTTGATCCACATATATATACATAATACATGTAGGTTAAGTGTAAACCAAGAAAAGTAGGATAACTGTTATGCTTCTATTAGGAGAACAATTGAACAAAGCTGGGAAGGGTGGGTTGTGGATGTGGGGAGATTGTAAGCTCCATTTAAGATTTATTTATTTATTTATTTATTAAGCAATGATAAAATTTGGAAATGGAGATGCAGGGAATGGAACTCTGTGCCTCTCGCTTCCAAAGCGAGCGATTTAAGCAATATCATAATAGGTGGTTGTAGATTTCCATTTTCGACTGGGATTGGCAAGATTTGATGAGTGATATTATTTATTCTGTCTGTTCAGCTAAAAAGAAGAGTAGACATAAGAAAGAAACATTCATTTATTGGATGAATGAGTAATGACACGTCTAATGGTGGGATACAGGTTCTCAACGGCAACCCATACAACAGAAAGTGTGATGTATATAGTTTTGGCATCTGTTTATGGGAGATATATTGCTGCGATATGCCATATCCGGACCTTAGTTTTTCAGAAGTGACTTCAGCGGTGGTTCGCCAGGTAATAATCTTATATGCCCCCATCATGTTCTGCCATAATGACTGTTCATTTAGACGCTGTATTATGAAAGTAAGATCTAACAAAATTGAATTTTGGATAACCATCTTCATTATGGAACTACAGAATCTGAGACCAGAGATACCAAGATGTTGCCCGAGTTCTCTAGCTAATGTAATGAAAAGATGCTGGGATGCCATCCCTGACAAGCGGCCGGAGATGGACGAGGTAGTTTCCATGTTGGAGGCTATTGATACATCGAAAGGTGGAGGTATGATCCCTGTCGACCAGCAGCAGGGTTGTCTCTGCTTCCGCAAGCATCGAGGGCCTTGAAGAATCAACCCCGCTTTGTCATTAACAAATGTGCCAAGGTCAGATTCATCTGTAGCTACCAGGAAAAAAAGAGCTCGAGATTTTGGAAGAGATTTGAATGGTGGTAGGATAGACATTGAGGAGCTGTGCTGCACATCTCTTTGCTGGATGATGTAAAGTCTTTTTCGTTCTTTATTTCTTCTCGTGGTTGTTCCAATATATGTATTTATATGTCCTGCCTTCTGTGGTTGTTCCAATATGTGTATTTATACATGTCTTTGCCACTTTGGTAACAAACTGCCCTACCACCTCTTCTTAAAGATTACCATTAATATATACATAATATTCATTCTTGTTACCGTCAAGTTGTTATACTGGTTTCCTCTGCAAGTCTGTATTCCAGATATGACGTATTATAGATTGCAGGCGGGCTTGTTTCATGTTTTCCTTCTTTTTAACGAGCTTCTCATGGCAAGAGCCAAGAAAGTGAGTTTAGATATATTATTTTGTGTACCATGCTCAAGAACTTTAGATACAATATATTTTTGCCGTCTCTGGTCTAAATTGTTCATTGACAGAAGGTGTATCCTTGCAGATATTAGGTGATTGTTTCAGCTTTCAAGAACTGTAGACCAGTTGTTCGGGACTCCCAAACCAGCAAAAAGAGGAGAAGAAAGGTACACAACACGAACTCAGATAAAAAGTTTCTTATTATTTCTGGTGAGTGAATGAGCTTTACTTATACTTCATCAACACATACAACCCAGAAACTGTTTTCCTATACATACATACATGTGATAGTAAATATGAATCAAAATTGAAACTTTGTTAGTTGGCTCAAAATAAACCAACATTGATCATCTAAGCTACTAGGCAAAATTACTATAATGCCCCTATACGGCGTCGGCGAGTTGGACCTCCGGTTGCTTGGGCGGTTTGGGCTTCTCGTCCTCCTCGTCGTCGTCCCAATTGGTCGTCTTGTAGTAGATGACATACAACAGGAGTTGCACCACCCCGGACATCATTCCCAAAATATTCGGAATCTAAAAACATGTAATGTTAAAAGCCGCACTACTATGCAAGAAAAGATTAGCAAAATAATATCGGTAAAAGACTAAATTTAGTCCCTAAACTTAAAATTTGGTCGAAACACGAAAGTGTCATGGGCCAAATTGAGTCTTTACCAGTAATATTCATTAATGAGCTTTAGAGCGGTAATTACCAATATGAATATATCAAATTTCAATAATGAATAGAGGAGCCAAATGATGCCATTGCACAAGTTAGCAAATGACAGAGCAAATGGCATGTACTTGACGCTCTTTGTCTTGATCACCTTTGACTGCCCAAAAAAAACACGAAAAACAAATAAACTATACCATCTAACGATAATACTAATAAAAACATTTGCACGTAAAATTAGTACTAAAATACGTACCATGACGGTCAAAGGTGAAGCATACATTAATATGTTGAAGAAAATACATACTATACCAACAATGAAACCTCTTTGATCCAAGGTATGGAAAAATCTTAGTGTCAAGAAAGCGATAAGGACGACAAACACTACTTCAACAATCAAGATGATAATCATCTTCTTCTGAAATTCCACAAAACGATAAAAAGAGAGTTAATTAATCGTGTAACGAAATAAAGTTTAGTACTAGTATGATCCGAATTGTACCTTTTTGTCGGTGTATGTGATGAAAATTGCAACGTAGATGAGTTCCATGGTAAGACCTACAGTGTTGATGGTAATGACCAGCAGGTTGTTGGGAGTAACGAAAGGCATACCGTACAAAAGCCACATTGCGCAATTTAATACCGTGGCTATGTAGGGGTCGGGTTTGAAATTCATTACTGATTTATGCTTGATGATTTTAATGAATGTAGGTCTGCAAATCATTCGATCTTGTCAATTAGAAAGAAAACGAATTGAGGTTTACGAGAAGTTTGACGAGATGGGTACTTACATGGGAGAGGCGAATAGGCAAAATGAGATTATGTTTCCTGCAAAAAGGAAGCAAAAATGTTACGAGAAGAGAATTGAAAGAAAATTAGGTGATCGTTGGTATCAGGATGTGATCGAGTTGACGGGACTGACCCATAATGCCTACGATAGTTCGTAACGTTTCGGAGTCAACCATTTTTACTAGTTGTTTATGATTATGTGATTGAAGAAATGTTGTTAGAGAAAAAGAAGAAGGAAAAGAGGTGTGTTTGATGTGAGAAAGTGAGAGAATTTATTAAGGTTGTAGTTGGCTTGAACGGTAATTTAGGTGTGCAAGTAGATAGTTTCTATTTAAATTCCTTAAATCTCGTTTTATTCTTAAACAATGTCCGGTTATGGATGAAGAGTCCACCATGAGGTCAATGCTCTGCACCAGTACTTTGTACCGTTTAGCATTTTGATATCACACCCACAAATTGTGCACAAAAATGTACATAGAGGTGACTGTAATTTTCTTTTTCGGGTAGATATTTGTTGATGTCGTCCAATGAATTTTACAGATTTGGATGCGTGATTTACTGAATTCGTATTTGAACATCTCCACAAGAGCATACGTTAAGTGAACACAACACTGTACCTATAGACTGCACGAGATCAATTGTATTAAGAATTGTACCGGTAGAAATGGATCAAATAATTGTGTATCATCAGTTGCCCCCACTCCTAGCTCTTGAGATTTATTTATGAACGTTGGAGTAATTTTAGTATCATACGTATCTTTTACTCAATGGTTAAATACTGCCGAAGGTGGTTGGGGGAGGGAAGAAGTGCGTTTTTTTTATCTTGGCTTAAGGAGGCGGGTTGGAGGAAGGCGATTACTGAGAGTGATGCTTCCAAATTAATCTCGGATCTCAAGTCAGGGTCCGTGATGCATAGTAATTATGATATGATTTTAGATGATTGTCGTGTTCTTACTTCTTAGTAATGAGATGAAAAATGTTGTTTTCTTTACTTTGTGTAACAATCTATATGAATGGGGCGGCCTGTACTATTGCGATTTCCACCAATTCTGTGTCTGATCGTTATATATTTGTCAGTCATATTTTTTTTATCAACAACGAGACATTATACACGAAGTAACAGTGTTGACGCGTAACCTTAAACTCCACCCCACAAATTCTGCCCAATACCGTCAACAAGAAAGCACGAACTTGATATCTCAGAGGGAATCCAAAATTGTACGTAGATCTTGAGAGGCTTGACTCCGCACATGTACATGGTTTCAAATAACCTTTTCAAGTCCAAGTTTCTTGCAAAGGACTCGAAACTCAAGTCAAGGTCCTCTTTTTAGCAGACATTCAAACATGGACTCCCTCCAAGGTCTCAGATTAATTATCTTAATCAGTTTTAAGAATTTTGTCGGGCAAGTAATTGGAGCAGTTCCTATACATTGCAGCTGGACCTCTCAGCTTTCTTCAAATGCCAACTTAACCTTAGAGCCATTAATCTCTCCCACAAGTCAAGATTGGTGAGCCTTTTTCAACAACATCACAGGTCAATTTCCCATTAAATATTAAGCTTAGTCTTCCATGGAAATCTGCAAAAAAAAAAGCTTCAGAAACTTGAATCTTTCATGTAACCAATCCGATTTCCTTGCAAAATCAAGTCTGAATATCATCAACTGTCATTATCAGCGACTAATTCAACAGCGTATTAGAATCATATACAGATAATTTTATCTCGATACGCAACGCAAAGAGAAAGACAAAGAACATGGAACAAAATGGCAAACACAAGAACTGCTTGAACAAAAATAGTATATTCCATTTCATGTATACAAAAACTAACATTCCATAGTTCATTAGCCCTTGAAAAAACCAAGCTAATTCACCACATTCAGTCACTGACATATATTATGTATCTATTAACATTTGTATTAATTGCCACAGATCACCAAGCATGAAAAAACTGTTCTTGGTGAACTGCTGAACTAGGCCTCCTGGAAGAGCTTGTTTCTTGAAACTTCTGCAGAATCTTGATCAGGGATCGCGCTTTCTTGCTCGCGTGCGCTGTGCCTTCGGTTATGAGCGGGTACAGCGAGGTCATGAGCGACGGGTCAGTAGCCAAAACAGCAATCACTTCTGCTCCGCCATGGATGCACAGAGACAGCAAGATCGAAACACAATGCTCCTTCCCTGCTCGCGAGGTTGAAGATTGCAAATTAGCCTTGATTGGAGCCAGAGCCGAGGTCTGCAGAATCTCAAATGTCCCGTCCACGGTGTCAGCTAAGGTAGCTAGAACCGCTAAAGAATCGGAGACAAGGTCGGGTTTGTCCGAGGATGCTACAATGTCAATCAGCAATGGAACAGCTCCAGCTGCGAGCACCCTCTGGTGATTCTTGGGGAGCAAGAGGAGACCGAATATGGCCACCACAGCATTCTTCTTCCCACAAACCGTCCCGTCCCTTAAGAGCTCCACGAGGCCCGGGATTGCCTCCGGTGTCTCTCCGATCATTTTCCGGTACCCTTTGACTGAGGAAATGTAGAAGATTGTGGCGGCTGCTATCTGCTTAGCTTCCAGGCTCAGCCCGGTCTTGAGAACCGCGAGGATCGGCTCCAACCCTCCGGTCTCCACGATCACTCTCTTGCCACTGGCGTGCTTCGAGAGCTTCAATAGAGCAGCAATGGCGTTTTCTTGAGCGGATGTGTCGGTGGTGGACAATAGGTTCAGGAGGGAGTGGACAGTACCGGCCTTGATCAAGCAAGAACGGTTGAAAATGTTCGATTTCGCGAGCAGTCGAATCTCGTAAGCCGCCTTGTTCTTCTCCGCCATTGTTCCAAACACCAGCTTTCTAGCAAGAAACCCAGAAAGGAACTTAATGGCGGCCGCCGCCGACGGACTGCTGGGAGCGATTGTGCTGGTGATGTCGTGGCTCTGGTTTCGCGATTTCACCAGCGAAATCCGATTGTCGACGCAGAATTGGTGGATGAGCTTCCGGAGAGCGGAATTGGGGACGAGCTCCGTACTAATCAGCTTCTCCCCTGTTTTGGGGCAAGTTGAATTTCCGGCTTTGAGCCATTTCTGAATCGAAGATCGGTCGTAGGTCTGGCCGGTGGAGACAGTGACCGGATCGGTCATGAGCTCTAGCGAAATTGGGCACCGGAAATCTTCTGGGTTCACGGAAACAAGAGACTCGACGCTACACCTACCTCCTGTTCGATGAAAGTCCTGACCCAGAGTCTCGAAAATTACTCCTCTGCAGTAGCTCATGAACCCAACCAAGCTGCTCAGAAACGGAACCTCCCTCTCCTCGAGACGTATCTCCTCCTGCAAGACCTCGATTTCCTTGTTGCAGTCGCTCCAGCTGCGAATCTCGAGATAATCAAGCACCCGCTTCATTGCTCGCCGGTCCGGCTCGATCCCTTTTTCGAGCTGGTCCAGAATCGACAGGACTTGCCTAGAGGCGCGCTCGTCGTCCAGGTCGACCTCGAGCTTGGCCTTCCGGGCTTGCTTCGCCACCAATTCGACGAGCTCCTTCACTTCATCGCACACGCCGATCAAATGCAGGGGCAAGACGTCGAGCGCTGTGGCCACGGCTCGAATTAGGGCTCGGAACTGGGTGGACACGAATTGAGACTTCATCAGAATCCAGAGCCTCGCTCCCTCTCGCGAGCAATCTTCTAGAAGGAACTGGATTTTCTGGAAGGTGAGGTGGAGCTCGGAGAAGCAGAGCACGGCGGAGTCCGGCAGAGGCAGCTTCCGGTCCTGTATCTCCTCGAAGAACATCAGAAGAATCTCGATTTGCCGATTCGTCTCTCGAGCATTTCGTCTCTGGGTCGCGAAGAATCTGGAGCGGTAGCTGATTATACTCTCCGACAGAGCAATTAGAGAGACGAGAAGCGTCGCCGGAGATATGCCCTCGCAGGGACGAACCGCCGGAAACTTCAGTATCCGGCGAGCTGACGCATCGGAGTTTTGGATCATCGAAACAGAGAGCTTTGAAATTCGGAAGCAGATTTTATTTGTATGTCAATACAGTTAAAAAGCCAGTAATATAGGGAGGGCGCTTAAGGGAAGAGGACACGTGGCGGGCTGTGGTGCGGGTGGAAGTAGGGGATGAATTTGGCGGTAAATTTCGGAAACACGTGTTAAGAGGACACGTGGAGGAACCGGATTGGGCGGAGGGTCGTTTCTTGGATCACATTAATTTAATCATTTGTAGATCCATCTGATCAGGTGATGGGTCAGTTGAGTGAAGGACGATCCTTCCTCCAAAATCCATGCACACATAAATAATATTCTAAGCAATAATTAGTTATTAATTAACAAAAAGGTAAATTACAGATAGCTCATAGGACCGGGGTTTCGTTCAATATCAGATTATCTTTTACTTATGCATAGAGTTTTGTGAATTAGTAGTTTAGGGGGTCGACTTTATGTCGGGTTTGTAAACCTATGTTCGTGTTCCGAGGGTTACTTTCTCACAT
>JAYMTH010003174.1:0-11292 GCA_036897465.1 Pelargonium australe | reverse complement strand
CGGGGTTCTCATTCTCGTTCTCGATTCCTAATTCACAACAAAAATTCTGATCCAAACGCTACGTAATACTCTCAGTTCAACGTCATGAACTATGGAGATACGATTTAAGATGTCCTATTCTCTTCTTGCTCTTCAGCTTTCGCATCCCGCAAGCTTCGATTTGCCTCACTCTCTCTCTGCTTATACCCATTATTTCGCCGATCTCTTGCAATGCCTTCTCTCTTCCGTCTTCCATCCCGTACCTCCACCTAATGACTTGCCTTTCACGCGGGTTGAGCGTGTCCAAGACCTTCTCGAGGTCTTCCCTCATGAACTTCCTCGTAACCTCCTCTTCGGGGCTTTCCTCGTCAGGATCAAACAAATAGTCCTGTGGAGAACAAAAAAATATCAATGAAATGGAACGCACCGAACAGATCACTGAGGTTTGCATTTCAGCGTATTGCTTAAAAACTATAATTAGGAGTATGGGCGTGCATTGGCCAGGGACCAAATGGACCGAAAAATAAATAATTTTTTGCTTTTTGAAGAAAAAAATTATGAAATTTTGAAAAACCCCACAATAGGAGTAAACTAAGTGAACAATATAATGAAGTGTATTTTACCAAAAATAGTGTATATACATTTTCAAACCAAATTTCGATCTGGACTGGATCAGACCACCAGACCGAACCTATCCCGCCTGGACCAGTCCAGTCCCAGTTTGGTTGGCCCAGAAAAAATCAGTCTAAACCCAATTGTATGAGAGTTTTAACGACAAACAAGTAAATACGGTTAGCTAGGTCATTTCACACAATTTCATAATTAACTGTGGATACCTTAAAATGACACTTATGCAGGAACAGAGATAGTAAGTACTAAGTACTAAAGTAGAATGGAAGTAGAACAAACCGAAGGTTTAGAATTAGAATCCTCAAACCCGCTAAACCCCGACTTCTGTTCCAAGGATATGGGTGGTCTAGGAGCCAGTTGTACGGCGCGCAGCTTCTTCATTGACAGACCAGATGCCTCCGCAAGTTCTTCATCATTCGGATATCTTTGGTGTTCGGTATGGAATTTCTTCCTAGCCTCCCTCACTCTATAACTCAAGTCCACCATGTTTACCTGTCATGGAAAATATGCATATACATATAGCTCGTGAAGCTCAATTAAACGAGGAAAACCGTGTCCCTGTTCAAAGAATACTAATAATTTTTTTATGTACCTCACAAACACAAACTTACCGGTATACGAAGTAACCTGGATTCAACAGACAGAGCCCTCCGCATAGCCTGTCTAATCCACCAGTGAGCATAAGTAGAGAACTTGAATCCCCTTGAAGGATCAAATTTTTCCGCTCCTTTGACTAGGCCGAGACACCCTGCCTGTGCAAGTCAATGAGCAAAATTTAGATATTAAACAGCATCAATAGTTGATCTAATTTTAGCGATAAATGTATTCTTTCACCCTTTAATTTTTAAGCCCTAATTCATAATGTTAAAAGTATCACGCATTGCAAAAATGCGAAGTTTAATACAACTTGATATACTAGTTGGGCCATCCACCTAGAATTGGCAATTCGAGTTTCGGATCAGGTTTTAAGGGCTAAAAAGACCTACCCGGTCCGCAAGAGATGTCGGGTCGGGTCGGGAATTGTATATTAGAAATCTGTGGGTGAGGGTGGGCTTGCCTGTCCCAAAACATCAACCGTCTCTATTTTATGAGACCCGAAAAATAGAGTGTCTCCAGGTTCGGGTCCAAGTTCTACCTCCACCAAATAGTTTAAGCTTTGGGGTTGGATTAAAGTTTAGCATGATATAAGAGCGTGTTGGGTTTTGACCTAGTGACTTGTTTGTGTTGTCTCCCTTATAACTATTGGTCCACATGCAAGGTCCGCTTTGTTGTCCGGCCTACATGTGTGGTAGACTTGGCAATTCAGATTTCGGGTTCAAGTTGAAAAGGGAAAACCCGAACCTGGGCCGCAAGAGTACCCAATCCGGCCCATAGTATTCCGCTTGAAAATGTGAGTCGGATTTCGAGTGTCCACAGTTTCGGGTCCAAGTTGTCAGCTCTATCATTGGGGGGAGTATTGTAGTATTTCATATTAGAGGAATGTGACGTTTGATACCACTTCATTTACTAGTTGGGTCTTCCACCTCATAGCTTGTATTTTTGGGTCAGAATAAAGGTTAACACTCGGTGAATAAATGTTACGCCTTTGTTTTCCTGGACTTAACTGTTTCCGAGTATGCTTTAGTTCTATGTTGGCTTGTAAATAGGCCTTGCAATATGGTTACACTTTTGCATGTCCAGAGCTTATTTCATTCTCGGTCTTTGTTTCATTGAAGACAATGAAATTTTTACCGGAGAAAAAAAAATACAGCATCATAGAGCACACAACCCGCACAAAGTTGTTTTGCTACAACTTTTTTTCATTTTTGTGTGTGGATAATTTAAACCTTCAGTGGCGGCGAGAAAGGGAATACATACCGCAACAAGATCTTGAAGACCCAATCCAGCTTTCAGATACCTTTTCGCAATGGAAATAACAAGCCGTATGTTGCTTCTAACCATTTTGTCCTTGCAATCCATACCGTAGTATATCCTTTTCATCAGTGTTTTCTGATCAACTCCTGCTGCAGCAGCAAATTGTGCAAACGTTGGCTCACCCTGACAACGTACTTTGAGCTCCTCCTCTAGCCTTTCCAGTTTCAATAGGTCCTATTTTTTGTCGGTGAACAGAATATTAAATAAAATATCCAGTTTAACAAAAATAGTGGAAGATAAACACACACATCAAAAGTATATATAACTGATAAATAACTCGTATATAACTTTAAAAATAATAATTCAATGACCCGTTATGCCCAAGAATGTGAAATACAAAATGGTTGATGCAGACTATTTTACATTCATTTCCGGCAAACAGCATGACAAAGATCGGGTCACATCCAAAATAGGGCTGACAATTTGGGTCGTGAACATATGACTCAACACGAACATGACACAAATTTAAGTGGGTTTGGATTCAGCTTAATTGTGTTCGTGTCGGCTAACCCAACCCGTTTAGCTAATCATTCTTGTTCGTGTCAAACCCGTTTGACCCATCTAACTAGTTTAATTAAACGTGTCGTGGAACCCATTTAACAGCGCACTCATTTAAGGACAAGATGGTAACTCTTAAAACATATAGTGTCCAAATAACTCCTATAAATTGAATGGGTCGAACATATTGAGCCAGGTTGGGTCAATAAAAAATATTAACTCTTGCCACCCCTAATCCAAAATATTAATTCAAATTTGAAAAACCTGATAGTAGACTAGGGTAAAAGGCTTTTACAAAATTGTGACTTGTCAAGTGGTTAAGCATGATATCCAGCATTACCTAAGTATCTTCGGTAACAAGACAGTTCTAAAGAATGTGATGAACACAGAACATGAGTATTATTAATATCTAAACCTTTACCTGTATTCCTTCTGACAAAATCCGTTCTTCATCCATAGTGAGAAGCCTGGTACCATTGACAGCTGCTCTTAGATGTCCGAGAGGATCATTGGGATTTATTTTGTAAGAAGTAGCACGTTTATTTTTCCTGCGGCGGGTATGACTCGCTTTCACTGACGCAAGAGTAGCAGCTTTTTCTGCTGCTCTTGCTCTTTTGGCTTTTCTTTCACTTTGGCGATTAGATCTCACAGCAGCTGCACTGGAAAGTTGCTCCAGAAATTTCAACTCTTCATTCGTTGGCTCCAGACAACTAGATTCATTAGTCGGATATTGGAGAGAACATTCTTCCATTTCTCCCATTTGACTTTGAGCTCCAACAAAAACTCCTAAGTCACTCGTTTGTTCGGTTTCAATACACTGCTGAACCCAATTAGACTGCATAGCATTCACTTCGGACAAGATTATAGGTTTACTTTTTTTATCACCGTTTTGGAATTCGTTAATCATCATAGCTTTTGCATCCTCTGCTACCTTGACAGCAGCTTTTGCAAAAGAGACCGCTTCAGCGGCGGCGGCAGCAATAACAGCCTCATCACTCGTAACAAGCTTTTCCCGAGCCAAAGCTGCTTCAAAGATTGCCTGGAGATAAAATATAATTTTTAGCATAATTATCATATCAATGAACAGAAACCAAGAAACAAATGCCCGAAGTGACAAATCAAGAGCCTTTTTTGCAGATGTGAACCACAACAATTATTACTTTTAATTAAGCTGACCTAGAAGAAAGGTAACTTGAATAGAACTAAATGGAATGGTTTTCAAAAAAGTATAGAAAGACCAATCTGTTTGTTTCAACTCTTTTTATTGAATAAAATGACTTTACAAACAAGTGGCCTAAGGCGCATGCTTCTATTGAGATCTCAGGTTTGAGTCTCGGTTGTTACGCTTGCTTATAAAAAAAATGGTTTGGTTTGCATTAAAACCACCACAAGAAAGGTTAAGTATTCAGGTTGAAAAAATCTAACCCGAATACAAACAAAACCCGCAAGAGTACGGTTTTATATAGAATTTTTTTGTGGGTTGCCCGATTCAAAAATTATCAGGTCCATTTTTTGTCCAAACCAGCAAAAATGAGGATCATTTCGGGGTACCCACGTGTTTGGGTCCAAATTGTCAGCTCTAGACTAGACCTAAACTAGAGGATTTTGGGCAAAAATACAAAAACCTTATCTGCTTGAAAATAGAATAGAATGCAAGTTTGTTCACTAACATCGGTCCTCATCATTTTATCGTTCAATGAAATAGGGAATCTAAGGAAATTTGTTTGTTACAAGACAATACAAAAAACGCACACAACATGCAATCAATATTTCCAACTCTATTTTAGCATGTCAAGTATTTATGTGTTAATGATACAAATAGAATAGTTCTCACCTCCGTGGGAGGACCAATTGCTTCCATATGTGTCCATCGACTTTGCGCAGAAACTGGATTCGAATGTGCTTCTAAAGTAGATATTTGTAGCTTTTCCATGTCTAGCAATGTAGAAGTAGCTGTTGATGTTGGCGCCGAAATTGTGGATAAAACACATCGTGTCCGGAAATAAACAGGCCCTCGAATTTTCGCTGCATTTGTTAATCACTAAGTCAAGAAAATGCTAATAAGATACTACGTGCTACAAAAATGGCGCAAACTAACAATAGGCTTTCAGACATTTCACACTGCAACAGAAAATGAAGAATAATGCATCCATGAGAACAGTGAATTTTAAATTAATACATCATTTTGATTTTTCCTTCTAAAAAGAATCGATTTGACAATTTGTTAAGAATAAATAAGATATGGTTCACACTCACATGTCATGACAATAAGATTCCTTCCACTAATTCAAAAACGATGCCATTGATATATCTATGACGCTTGAAAAGTGTAGAGGACCAACTCAACTATAAACTTAAAACATAAGATGATAGTTGAATGCTAATATTGATTTTATACTACTCTAACACACCCTCCCACGTGCAAGCATCGCTTCCCACATGGACTTGAAGTTGTGACCTCTAGGTCTAGGTCGAGCAGACTCTAATACCATGCAGAGGACCATCTCAACTAAGAACTTAAGTTGATAGTTGGATGTCCAATATTTGTTTTATACAATTCTTAAAAAAGAAAAAAAAGAAACAACAGCTCTAATTAAGTGGCAATACATGTTATATGCTCCAAAATGCATATACAAATCTGATCAATACTTCCTCGAAAATATAAAGTAGCCTGCAAATGCCTTATCCCCCATATGTCTAAGAAACGAGTAGTAGATTTAGTAGAATAAGATGTTATGAAGTAGTTTTGTTTTCCAATTATTACAATGCATCTGGTATGAGAAAAAGACTTGTTTACAATTACTATTAGAATTAATGAAGTGCCATAGTTGTTTGGAAAGTCAAGAGGGAGGAAGATTAGAACTCCCACATTCGAACTATGGTCTAAAAATTTAGTAAAGTGGGAGTTAAGTAGCTAAGCCAGTAAATAACATTAACATAACATAACACGAAGTGATAAAACACAAGAGGGCCCTAGAACGAATAAGATAAATGAAGAATGGTACAAACTAAAGCCAAGGTCATTGCATTGGATTATTGTATGGCCTTGAGTTGATCATTAGAAGGAACCAATGAAAACCCGCATTTCAAAATGGTCAATAATGGGATAAATTGGAAGTAGACTACAAAAATAAAAGAGATACCCAGTTGAGATATTGTGACTAATTGAATAGCAACAATGAAGAATGGGAGCTAGAGAGAGAGAGAGAGAGAGACAGTAATTGAAGCAATACTAATGATTCATGAGAGACACAAATTAGATAATATATGAGATACCCAGTTGAGATACAGTGACAAATTCAAGAGCAAAGAATGAAGAATGAATGCTAGAGGGAGAGATAGTAATTGAAGCAAAAATGATTCATGAGAGACACAAACTAGATAATATAAGAGATACCCAATTGAGATAGAGTGACAAATTCAAGATCAAACAATGAAGAATGAGAGCTAGAGAGAGAGAGAGAGAGAGAGAGAGAGAGAGAGAGAGAGAGAGAGAGAGAGAGAGAGAGAGTAATTGAAGTAATATTAATGATTCATGAGAGACACAAATTAGACAATATAAGAGACACCCAGTTGAGATAGAGTGACAAACTCAAGAGCACAACAACTATTCATAAGTGCTATATCAATTATCAAGCAACACTAATGATTCATGAGAGACACAAACCAGATAATATAACTGACACCCAGTTGAAATAGAGTGACAAATTCAATAACACAACAATGGAGAATGAGAGCTATAGAGCAACATCAATGATTCATGAGAGACACAAATTAGATAATGTAAAAGATACCCAGTTGAGATAGAGTGACAAATTGAAGAACACCAACAAATAGCAATTGAGAGAGAGAGAGAGAGAGACTTACAGGGAGGAGCTCTGAATTGGGTACAAAAGGTGTCTGGTTGGCACTTGAACTGTGGCAGAAGACAAGACATCACTCCCTTCCTTTCTTCTTTTACTGATAACTTGTGCTCAAATCTTCATAGCAAATGCAATAAACAGAAACCAACCGGACTGAGCAGAGAAGAAGAATAAGAAGAAGATGGAGATGGTGAAGAAGAAGAAGAGAAATGGGTTGTGTTGTTGTGATGATAAAATAAGAGGATAAGGGTGGGAGAGAGAGAAAGAGAGAGGAGCGAGAAAACATCGGTGCCTCTCCTCGGGAGATAACAAAGAAGAGAGAGAGGGATCGAGCCAAACAGAGAATTTCTCGGTTTCTTTGTTTTGTTTTTAAGTTTTAGTCGCAGCCAAACAGCCTCCAATCTTCTCGCTCCAACAATATTCACTCTTGGCCTTGCAGCCAAACAGCCTTGAATTGGACTCGCCGATAACATATGACGTGGCAAAGCAACAACTTAAAAAACGAAACGATGTCGTTTTCTCTCTTTTTATTTCCACTTTTCCGCCGTAATTCGTAATTTGTTTGTCAGCTCGCAGACATTCGAAATTTAATCCGACTTTAATTTTTGTTTATGTACTCTTTTTACATTAAAATTTCTAATTTTTTCTGATTAGATCCAATTTTAACATATTTCGGTCTGGAATCTGATTCAAAATTAAGGATAAGTTTGTTAGTATTGTATTCAAAATATTATCCAATTTTAACACTTACTACAAACCTTAACCAACAACCCATTAATTTGTTATCAAAGCAAAACTCGTTGTCTTAACGAGAAAAACCGCAATTTGTTATATGCAAATTCAAACCTAGCCGAACAAAATATGTAACCGACTTTTTGATGAACATAAAATATATTTTGGTAACAAGTAATAAATAATATAAATAACATACAGAAGTTGCAAGATGCTATACTTATTGGTCAGCATTGTTTCTCCATATACAAAAACAAAACCCTAATGCTTGTAAACCCTACAAAGATTGACTAGATGATGATCAAGTGTCGTGAGATTGACAAATATGAAATCATCGATACATAACGATATCATTTGAATCTTGATAACGCTCTCAGTGAATCATTTTCGAATGTGTAAGCTCGGATATAGTTATTCGAGCAGATGGTGGATCCACTGCTCAACGATGGCCGGAGAACCATACCATGGCCTTTGTTCGTCGTCTGAGCCAACCGGCGAGTGATAAACTCCGTCCAAGCTAATGTTGAGTGCGCCTTCCAAATGTGCAGACACCTCCGGTACAACTCCATCGCCCCATACATCGGCTTCTCCACAAACCTAATACGACATTGCGTGTTAGCAATCGTCATAGCAAAAATAAGTACTCTTTCTGTCCTAAAATGAGTATATGGTTTCTATTTTTGGCAAAAATTAAGGATAAGGTAGTGTAGGACTTTCCCCCCCTGTAGAGTTGGCATATTGGATCCAAATTTGACCCGCATTGGGTTGCATAAAAAGAATACCATATTATTTCTCGGGTAGCGTCGGTTTGTCACTGGAAACCCACACCTCTTTCGGTTTGGGTCAGGTCTTTTCAACCCGAATTGCCAAGTCTGCCCTTGTGCGCATATGTTGTAACAAGCTCAAGATGTTCGAACTAACTTGTCATAGGGGTACTTGTGGTAATTCAGATATAACTAACTTACCAAAAAGGTAAGATAACATTTGTTATAGGCCAAAATGTGTTAGAAAAAGTGAAAAACAAGACATTTATTTCGGGACGAGAGAATAATAAGGATACAAGCTAGCTCGCAGTTTGCGACAATAGCTGTTTTTTGTTTATGTTTTGTTCGGGAAAGGAGGTGACAAAAGCCGAGGGATAGATGAGTTTACCTGTTTGTACCCTTGTCCGACGAAACGAGCACGCAATGTCCGCGTATTTGATTCGGAAGTACTGCTCGTTTTGTTCAGAACAGCAACCTCAGGAAATGATTCGCCACTGTTGACGGAAACCACAGGCTCGACGTTCGCATTCGAGTCATCGAAAAACCGAGCCCCTCGAATGTACCTGCAAATCAGTACATGTACACTGAAGTCAGACACGACTCGAATACGATCACACACAACTTTTATAAAATTATAGGCTCGATACGCTAAGATTACGTCAAGTAATAATAAATGATAAATTTATATTTGCTAGATTTCTGCAAATAAGTTGCATCAAGTCGAACATGTCCTAATTCAGTTGGAAAAGAAGAGGGATTCGGGATAACATCATCAACACTAACTCGATCCAAAACCCGAAATCGCCACCTCTAGTACACGATGATGGTAATGAAACAAGAAACAGTATGCGACTTTGAGTTTTACCTTCCCGCTATGCAAACATATCGCAGCTGAGGAGTGTACACAGCTTTCGGGCAGTGTTGTTCCACATAATTCAGAAGACCCCTCGTCTGGTCAATAACTCCGGGCGAGTCTTTGGGAGGTGGCCTTGGAGAAAAGAACAACAACGAATGTTAAATTCGAGATCACATTGTAATGAGAAAGCTTGCGTATAGTGAATAAACCGAACTTAGCAAAGAAAATGATCAAGTGGTCATTGGAACTTGCATAACCTACAAGTGCGGGGTTCCGAGAGTGAGTAGCAAGGAAATATCAGATGTCCCGTACTCTTTCATGTAAACCCGAGCAAGCCATCCTCCCGCCGAGTGTCCAATTAAGGATAAATTCCCGCCTAAAACAATCTCATAAAGAAACAACTTTAGGCTTTGAGCTAGATTAGAATCATTCTCAACAAGTCCATCAGAAAACATCTCAGTTTTAACTCTAGAATGCTCGATCGGGGTGTGATTCTAAGGTTTCGACTTTCGACTGCTAAAGAATATTATGCCAAGTGGCTTTAGCCTCTCAAGATCATCGAAAACAAAGTCGTGTTAAAGAGAAGAATCTTTTATTAAAAAAGGAGTTCTAATTTCTTCGAAGACGAGAAAAATGCGAAAATTAGTACTTGAATGTGAAACTTGAGCTGTTAAACATACACATAGAGCTCCAAACATTTATACGTGGAACTATTCCATCCTTTTGTACCCGACAAATTCTTCAAGGCAGCGTATGGATTAAAAAAAATTGGAATAAGAACGAGAATCAAGAACGGGACATGGAATGAGATAAAAAAAAAAAATTGGAATACGAATGAGAATCAAGAATGTTAGGTATTTTCCTTATAATCGTTGGCATTGAATAAGTTAATCAAAAGAAGAATAGTAAGCAAACTAGAAAGAGTTCTAGCAAATCATATTAGGACAACTCAAATCACCAGCACGGAAGTGAATTACGTTCTTAGTCCACGGATCATTTGTTTCAGTTCTTGAACATATTGCATTTGCATAAAGAAGATACGACAAACTCGATTGACACGACTCATTAACCGTGATTCGTGTAGACAGGTAGCTATATTGTAGACTAATGTTTGAATGTGCTTAACCGAAACTCAGAATGAAACCTTAAGAAATAGTGTCTTGGGATCGGGACATACCATTTGAAAGCTCCTTTGCCTCCTGTACCGCTTCGTCCACCC
The DNA here is from genome assembly GCA_036897465.1 of Pelargonium australe. Lineage (NCBI taxonomy): Eukaryota > Viridiplantae > Streptophyta > Magnoliopsida > Geraniales > Geraniaceae > Pelargonium > Pelargonium australe. The sequence goes on along the minus strand of JAYMTH010003174.1, from coordinate 837 downwards.
TTTTCAAATACCTATCAGATCAAGATCAAGAATTGAGATCAATCTCATAATATAAGTAATTATGTAGCATTTGGATGATAAAATGGGAACGAGAATCGGATTCCCATTCCAACACCTTTCTCGGGACAAAAAATGCACAATTCAAACAGTAGAGTCATTCTGCGAGAATCAACGTGAACATGACACAAATTTAAGTTGGTTTGTGTTCAGCGCAATCGTGTTCGTGCTTCCTAACCCCGTTCATTTAGTTAATTCCGTCATGTTTGTGTTGAAATTGCTTGACTCGCCTAACTCATTTAATTAAATGTGTCGTTGTGACCCATTTAATAACCAGTGTATGTAAGGATAAAATTGTAATTATATATGTACCCATCTCGTGTAAAAAATGACTCCTATAGATTAAATGTGTATCAAATGTGTATCGGGTAATATCAGGTTAATCTGAACCCATTTACTCGAAACTCAAAACGTGTTGAGTCAGGTCGGGCGATTATGAACCTAATTAGTGTTTAAAGCTTCGTATCATGTCAACCCGCTCATAATCATTTTGTACACTATGTCCACATTCTTCAAAATTACAATTTTATCCTTACATGTCTTTTAATAAATGGATTGCATGACCCGTGTAATTAAAAGAGATAGGCGGGTCCTGACGGGTCGAACCAAACCCATGTACTCTAAATGTGCCTAATTGGTTAATTTTGAAACGGATTATTTTAAACATGTCGTGTCAACCCGCTCATAGCTGTGTTATGTAACTAAACTCGTTCAACAGCCAAGTTATATTTACCAGGAACATTAAACTTTCAACCCGACACGAACGCGTAAACACGAGTA